>APFE030864743.1:32194-110833 GCA_000404065.3 Pinus taeda | reverse complement strand
AGGTTGCCCCCTCGAAGAGGCTGAATTCTAAGGCGTTGATCTATCTTTTCTATCTTTTTGAGCTGGTTTCATAACACAATCCTTGTCCTGTAGATGATTGCCTGCTCCTTGACATTCAAAACACTAAAAAATTTCCTAAATAGTCGTTTCAGTTCTGCAGCCATACTTGGTTCAAAAATCATGTTATGAAGAAAAAGCTCACAAAGAAAGCTTTGATCCTGGAAGTTGCAAGAATGAAAAACATCCAAAACAAGTTAGGGTAGAATTACCCAAATAGGGTCTATTTTCATAGATCACATTCAACTGAAACAAGAAAAACCGTTCCCACAAAAATTTTGGGTAGGCCAGAGAGGGTCTTCTACACCCTAACAGATTTAGGGCGAGTTCATGCAACTTGCTTTTTTCATTTTCCATATCCTGACCCTGATCCTGTAATAGATGCAATTGCTTTTCTTTCTTCTTCATAGTCTCCTCTTTCTCTTATCTTTCCTATTTTTTTGCCAAATCCTTCTCAGCCCATTTCTCCTTGAGCTACTTTATAACTTTCTGGTGTGCTGCCAGCGAGATCACTACTTCCTGCAACAGGAGTGCCTGCCGTTTCCACTTTAGTAACTCAGATATTAATAAAATTTTCTCAGAACACCATCCTAATTTGGGACGCTTCGTTCCTCTACATGCACTAACTTGGGGGTGTAACATCATCCTAAGGATCGAGTTGTTCCATCTCGATTACTGGTTCTTGTGTAACAACAACATCATCAACGAGTTCTTGTGTAACAACCTCTTCTTTTTGTCCTTGATCAGCTTATGCATCTACTGCTAGTTCATGTATAACAACAACATAGTCGACAGGTTCTTGTGTATCAGCTCCCAGGTCACCACCCATGGAATGCTCCGTTTCAGCTGCTGGTTCATGTGTATGAGCAACATCATTAACGGGTTGTTTGCTAGATGAACGTGAAGGTTCTGGCCGCGAATTGAATTTTACCCTTTTCTTCAGTATTCTTCTGCCTATCGGCTTCTTTAATGACTGTTTCTCGATCCTTCCCCCTTAATATTGGCCTTTTTTTCTAGTTTCCTATGCTTATTTTGGGGCGCCAGGGGCTTTAGTTTGCCTCTCGTGAGAGGTCCTTAATTTTCTACTCATGAATTCTTCCCAGCTTCTTCCTTATCATTCTAAGGCATCTAGTACAATTAATTTGATCATACCATGATTTGTCACACAAGTCTCGGGGTGTGCAATAGTTTTTATAGTTGCAGACATGTGCCTGATGTTCTCTAACAAAAACTATGGAATGTTAGCCAGCTGCCCGTGCCGCAGGTGGTCCAATAATGAAAAATGGTAGTTAAAGGTGATTGTTTCCCTTCCCTCATGGGTGATATACTTAATAATTCACAAGGCAACATCTCCCCATGTCTAAGGGAGTGACAATCTATCAATTCCCCTACCTTTCTTCTCCAATTTTTCTTCTCCTTGAAAGAACTCAGCCTTAAGAGAAGGGTCATTGCTTTTTCTGCTGTCGTTTCCCCATAGTTTGTAGTCATGTTACACAGGCAATTACTTTCTTCGTGACTTCAATTTTTAACCCTCGAACTTTTGTATGGTTTTTGTGTAGGTTTCGAGCAAATTCCATCGCCACTGACTCTTCTGAAATGTTGTTACAGAGAGAAAATAAATGTGTAAAAACCGCCAACAGAAGTTGGTTTTTAGCTATCATAATCGATCTTCTTGCGCCCTAAAAGAGGTTTTCACAGTTTGATTTTTATTTATATGTTTTATTTTATTTTATTTATTTATTTATGCTAGGTGTAACAACTATCAACATAAGCTGGTTTTCAGTTGCTACACTAATTGGAAAATTAAGAAATTGGCAACACAGGGGAATCATCCCTTGCCTTCGTAATATGAAGGTTAGAATCCTTAAAAATGTTGATGAACAATTCCTTTGAAGCGGGTTTGTGGTTTAGACGAAGACGATGCCCATTAGAAAAAAATGGTGTCCTAACACTATCAATGGTTACTAAATTTATAATATCATTGTCAAAGACTACATCAAATTCATAAGGACCTAGCCACCTGGTGCAAAGCTTCCCTTTAAAATCCTTAAATCTTGAATCATACAATAGAGCCCAATATCCTTTTTGAAATTTCTTCTTTTTAATAGATTTATCATACCACTTAGCTCTCTGCATTGGACAATGTCCATTGCTGAATAACAACTAACCATTTCTCATCTAGTTCATTAAGCTGATTCAACCATTGTTTTATTTCTATTGTCAGATCTAGATTTACCTGTAGTGCTCTTCTGAATGTCTTAATTTTGAACTCTATAGGAAGCAAAGGAGTTTACCATACACCAATTTGTATGGTGAGAATCCCGCAGTGTTCCTACATGTAGTTCGGTATGCCCACAGTGCTTCTGGGAGTTTATCATACAAATTTCTTCGATGGGTAGCTACGATCTTTGTGAGAATGCCCTCAATAACCTTGTTGGTGCTTTCTACTTGGCAATTTTCTTGCTGATGGTAAAGCGAAGTGATTCTATGACAGATTTTATATTTCTCAGCCAGGTCTTGAATCAAATGAGATGTGAATTTGGGGCCTCCATATGTCACTATTTCTTTGGGTACTCCAGAGCGGACAAAAATTTCTTCGAACAATAAGTCTAAAACAACCTACTTTGTAGATCTGATTAATGATTTCACCTCGACCCATTTTGTGACATAGTTGGTGCAGACCATATTGTAGGATTCCTGTTGAGATGATGGCTTAATTAGTCTTACAAAATCTAGAGCCCATTTCTCGAATGGTTCTAAGACTATTTGTGGTCGCAATGACATCTTGTCTGATTGAGTGGTTGACCCATTCTCTGGAAGCTGTCACATCACTTCAAAAATTTCTTAGCATCCTGGAATATTGTGGGCCAATAGTATCCTGTTGAGAGAACTTTGTATCCTATTCTCTTATATGCAAAGTGACCTCCACAAGGTTCCTCATGGAAAGCTTGAAGGATATCAAAAATTTCATCCTCCCTTACACATCTTCTGATCTAATGATCTGACCCAGTGTGATAGAGATTTCCTTCTATCCATGAGTATCTAGCACTTTCCTGAACGATCCTTTTCTTTTCCCTGTAGGATAGGTGTTGGGGAATTTTTCCTGCAGCAATACAATTAGCTATGTGTACATACCACGGTGAGTGAACTGAAATAACAAAAAGATATTCATTCGAAAAAGAATATTCAATAGGCATGCTTTCACTAACAACATTCAATCTAGAAAGAGAATCAAATACCATATTATCCTTCACAGGTTTATCCAGGATAGTTATTTTAAATTCCTGTAACAATAATAACCACTGTGTAATCCTACCATTATTGACTGGTTTGTTCATAAAAAAATGAATGGCAGAGTGGTCCATGTGTACAAACACTTGATATCCTGTGATGTAGTGCCGAAATCTATTGATGGCATGTACTACTACAAGGAATTCCTTCTCGGTCACTTTGTAATTGAGTTCAGCTGGAGTCAAGTTTTTACTTATATAATAAATGGCATATGGTTTCTTGTCCTCCAGCCAGCCCAAAATAGCTCCCACATCGGTATCAGATGCATCTGTAGCTATGTGGAATGAAAGATTCCAGTTTGGGCACCGCAAAACAGGAGCTTTTGATACACATTCTTTAAATTTCACAAAGACCTGCTCACATTTCCCTGTGCATACAAATTCCGCCTCTTTCATAAGTAAAGAAAATAAAGGAGATGCAATCCTTGATTTTTTTCTATAAACCTCCTATAATACCCTGCATGACCCAAGAAACTACGTACCTATTTTTGTGTCTTAGGAATTGGAATTTTCAATATTACCCCTATCTTAGCAGGGTCCAGTTTAATTTTGCCAGCTGAAATAAGATGTCCCAGCACGATCCCTTCATTCATCATCATGTGACATTTTTCCGTACTCAAATCAACATTAGTCTTCACACATCATTCTAATACTTTTTCCAAATTACCTAATGCTATTTCGAAGGCATCCTCATAGGGTGTGAAGTCATCCATGAAAATTTCCAAACAATCATTTAGCAGATCTGAGAAGATTCCCAGTATTGCCCTTTGGAAGGTTGTTGGCGCGTTACAGAGTCCAAAAGGGAGAACCATGTAGGCGAAAGTTCCCCAAGGGTAGGTAAAGGTCATCTTATATTGGTATTCTGATGAAATCTGTATTTTGTTGTACCTAGTAAACCCGTCTAAAAATGCGAATTTTTTTTCCTTGGACAGGGTATCAAGGACCTAGTCTATAAATTGAAAGGGAATGTGGTCCTTCTGGGTAGCCTTGTTAAGTTCTCTATAATCCACATAGACCCTCCACTTGTCGTTATTTTAGGGACAATGACAAGCGAAGATACCCAATGAATGTCAGAAATGGGATAAATGAAGTTGGCATTTAGGATTTTTTGTAATTCTTCTTTTACTACCTGATTTAATGCAGGGTTAATGCGTCACTGCGGTTGTCTCACTGGATTGCAATCATTATTCAAATAGATGCAATGAGTGCATAGGATGGGATGGATTCCCTTCATATATGTATAGTCCCATGCAAATGCCTTTTTGTACTTCTGTAATAGCTGTAACATCAATTTGTTCTGTTCAGCAGTCAAGTTTGGATTAGCATTAAGATATTTACCTGGTTTAATTTCAACAGGACTGTTGTTAATACTTGGAGCGATCTTCATATGTTCAAGGCTCAAATATTCTACAACATCCTCTTCGCCTGAGTTTTCAATGGAAGTAATAGAAAGTGAATTACTAATGAAACCATTTATGATATCATCCTTCATTTCATCCTTAAAGTATTATGCCTTCTCGAGGGTGAAAAGTGGTTGTGAGTGATCTAACTTAGGTTCAAATTCATCGCACAAGGGGTTTCCCGAAGTCGCATCTGGTTTTGCCGGGGGATAAAGGCTAATATTCTTAGTGGCTTGGCCTTCAGAAATCATCATGGACCCAGATGTGCATCCTATGAATGCATCTTTAGTGGCTAGCCACAACCTTCCTAAAATTAAAGGATTTCCCCCCCAGGTTTGATTTAGTTTGTAAAATAAGGAAGTTAGTAGGATATCGCCAAGCATCTACTGTAATCACTAAGTCTTCTATTATTCCATCGAGTTTGACATGGGACCTGTTCCAATACTGTAGGTGTATGCCTTAGTCCATGTAATCCTAAGGTGATGAAGAGTTCTTTCATCATTACATTAATGACTGCCCCTAAATAATTCAATGTATTGGTTATGGGCTAGCCATCAATGTAAACAGTGACAGTAGGATTCTCTGGATCATTATATTTGGTTAAAAGGGGTTGATCAATCATCAACTTGGACAACTTTCCCATCACATGAATAGTAGTAGGGTCCTTAGGCTTCCTTCTAGGTTTTTAACACACAAATACCTTACTATTTTTGCATATACATGCACATCTATGATAGCCTGTAGTAGAGGGATCTATATGTGAGTTTTTAAAATCCTTGAGAAAATCTGATTCCAGGTGTGAAGTCATACTGATTTCTGCCAGCCTTCATGGATATGGAGGATCCTTAGTTATTATAGTCAAGTCAGCTGTTACAGGTGTATCAACTTTACTCGGACTAGTTGCTACAGGAGCAACAGTCCCCTTCGAATAATCTATTACAGGTGTGAAAACAACTTCAAAATCTGTAGAACCCCCCTTGGGTGATTCACACTCTTCTTCAGTTATAACAGGGGAGAGTTTTGGGTGAACCACTTTCCCTGATCGAAAATGGATTTCATTATACCCGACAGGAGTGATACAATAAGTCTGAAAGGTGGATGAAGGTTGAATGTTCTGGGATGCCTTATTATTTGGGTTAGGGTTAGGTTGCATAGGTAATTAGGGTCGTATAGACAGTGTAGCAACAAGTGATTGAATAGGTAGTAGTTGCAACTATTATTGTGTTGGTATTACTGGAAGAACTGGTCGTTGGGAATTTCCTCTCCAATTTTGAGTCCAAGGAAATGGTTGCGATGGAGGGCATAGGAAAGGTGATGGGGAAGACCACTGGTTCCAAGGTGAAGGATATTGTGCTGGAGGAGGGGCAAAGTATTGCCATTGAAATTGCTGAACATTGTGTGTACTATTCCATGGATTGAAAGAAGACAAATCTTGAGGCATAACTAGGGGTCATGATTTCCATGGTTTCCTAGATCCAATGAAGTAGGAATACTGAACATGCTTTCTTGATTCCTTAAGCATGGATTTCACTCTGGGAAGCTCTAGAAAATGACCTGTGGAATGCTCTAGATCACAGATGTTGCACAAGGTGATGTTGTTTACCCTACATTCCTTCCGAGAATGCTTGTCTTTTCATACCAGGCATAACATGGCTAAAGCTGCATCAACCTCATTCTATGCTTTCTTCGCTTGTGCTGTCATTATTTGAGGAGACAAGGTACTAAGAATATCAATTTTAAGATTCTCAAACAAGTTCCCAATTTCTGCCCCGCTCACACCAACATTTGCAGATTTCTGTATCCAGGCAAAGCCATCTCTCACCCCACTTCTCCCCTTCGATGATCCTCTAGATCACCTCAAACAATGCTTTACTATGTCAGGAAACGGTTCTTGAGATATATCCCCTTTTCCTAATAGGTTCATGGTATTGAGGCAATCATCTCTCATACCCAATCTAAATATGGTCTTCGAGATCTCTTGATCTAAGTCAATGTGTTTAGATCTATGAAAATTGTAATGGAATCACTCCACATAATCCTCCAAGCTTTCTTCCTCCTATTGTGTCTCCGAGAGATTGGTATCAAAATATGTTTGATCAGAATATCTCTGATACCAGACAAACAGAGATCAAACATATTCTGATCAAACATATTCTGATACCAATCTCTCTGACCATTCAAACAGAGATCAAACATAAATGATGAACCTTTAATGCATTCAGACTTACTTCTGATTAAAAAGTCGCTTCCCAAACAACACTTCTGAAAACAGAGATCCAATCCTCAGGCGACCATGCGCGAGTCTCCACACGACCTCTCTCTATGGGTCTTCACTCAAGCGCCTTACAGCTCAAACCTCTTTCGGATTACAGAAACTGTCCTCAGACAGGCGGCCCAGTGGGCTTCGATATTAATAAAGTAAAGCAACAAATACACAAAGCATATTACAACAGAGAGTCTCAGCTCGAAATGAAGCACGAAACTGCTCGAATGATCAGGATGATCTGAGTGATCCACCAACACTCTCTTATATAGATTTAATCTATCTAAACCTATCTAAAAACTGACGTCAAAAGAAAATAATTGAGGGTCCTGTCGGTATCTTTTTCCACAGAAGGTGTCTACTCAATCTTTTCTGTAAAAAGGAATCCTGTCACAACATGTGACCAACATTATCACATTGCTGACATAGATTCTACCATGTCGGACTTCTTGTTTCCCACAAATCTTCTTCGGACGATCCTGGAGATTGTTCGTACTCATCTAATAGCTGTTGATGGTACCGATTTATGATTCGATTATACTGTTCGTCGATTCCATCATTTGGATCTTGTGCATCTGTCATTTAGTCTTTGTCTTTTGCTTGCATTATTGGTGTCCGGAGAGATGCTGCTAATGATGATTCTCCTGTGCTGAACTTCGTCTTTATCTTATGTAGGCCCGGCTGCTGAGAGGTATGCATCAATTCTTGCTTTTCCCATTTATTCAGGAACGGGAGAGCACTAACTTCAATATCAAGAAATGAATCTTTAAAAGCACTTCGGGTCGCAGGTGATCTCTGTACTGCCAGCTCAATTCCATCTAATAATTCACACTTAAATATCTGGAACATATTATTGGAGCTTTCAATCGCATGCTGGATCCACAACTGACAATTTTCATTTAAAACATCTTTATGTTGCCATCCTAGTTCAAAGATGATTGATGTGCATATTCTTTTCGAGATCATTAAACTAATCAAGTGGATGACATTATTGTTCCAATTTGGAGATAAGACTGAGATGGTTACTAATGCCTTCTGATTAATTATGAATTTTAGTGCTTTAGGCTGTCCTTGTAATCCATCAAGTTTATTCAAAATTTGCAACTTCTCTACTAGTCTTAAATTTCCAAACTCATGAAACCATTCTGCATGTTGTTTAATCAATTCTTGATTGTTACCAGATTCAATACTGCCAATCCTTTCTTGACTAAAAGTCTGAGTAAAAGGATTTAGTTCAATGTTATCTCTGATTCTTAAACTATGAAAATCCCAGGGATATGCAAAAGTTTTTAAATATTGCACTGTTCTTTGTATGCACTGGGATACTCTGGTAACTTGAATCTTTGTAAATTTTCCTCCTCTGATCTCCCAATCTGCAAAATTTTCAAAGATCTCATACTGAGGGAAAGAATCAGTATTTGCATAATTCTCATCAATCCTTTGGAGGAATGCTGATTCTAATTCTTCAAAAATGTCGGGAATTTTTAATGATACCAAATATTTTACCATTTCTTCTTTCATGGGGACTTCCTCTAGATCTAGAACCTTGGCACCTGTAAACAAGCTGAGTGCAAAATCAACACCTCCTATGATCTGGTAATAATTTAAAACCATGAGAGTCCAGATCATTTCTTTAGTGTAGACGCTAGACCATAGATCACATAAACTTCTGAAGAAAAGCTTGACTTTCATATTTGGCAAAGAAAAGACTTTTACCAAATTGTCGTCTAGCCCTAAGGAAATGCCTAGGTTCTTTGACTGCCATGCCTGACACTTTCGAATCCACATGTTTCTTCTGAGTCTGAAACCTGCTACCTTTTTAATCTCATCTGTTAACCAACTGACATGATTTTCCAAAATTCTGAATCTATCTACAAATGTAGCAAAACTATCATCTTTTGGTTTTTTACCTGGAATTTCAAAAACTGAGTATTTACAGGTTATATACATCTTGTTCATATCTCTAGTCAGAGAATCTGTCAAGAAATTGGAATTGCCTGGAATCCACTCAACCTCAAAGTCAAACTGCTGGAACCAAATTTGCCAGGCTAAAATTCTGCCTTTTACAATTTGTCTTGAAATCTTAGTGGACAGAAAATATTTAAAATTTCTAGAGTCTGTTCTGATCAAAAACTTTACTGGGGTGAGATATACCTCAAAGCGCTGAATACCATTGAATATTGCCAATGTCTCCTTTTCAGCTATGAAGTAATTTTTCTGACTTGGTGTAAATTCCCCAGAAGCATATCCACACAAATTTTCTTCAATGTCCCCTTTGCTGTTCTTCTGTTGTTCTAACAATACAACTGCCCAAAAATCAAGTGAAGCATCAATTTGTAAAATAAGTAAACCTTCACCTAGTGGCTGAAGCCTTGGTAGATGCTGACATTCTTCTTTAAGCTTTCTTACTACTTCAGTAGCTTCTTCAGACCATCCTTGATTGATGTATCTTCTAATCGGGGCTGTCTTTTCTGAAAGATTTGGGATATATTTGTGGAGATAGTTCAGAACTCCAAGAAATCTTTGAATTGTCTTTTTGTCCTTCAATTCATCAGGAAACTGTGTTAACTTTGTTAGCACATGGGGCTGCATTTGAATAGCACCATTAACAACATTTATTCCCAAAAAATCAATATTATCCTGAAATAAGGATATCTTTTTCTCTGACAGAACAATCCCATGTTTTCTAACTTCTTCAAGAAAAATCTCTAAATGCTTTAAGTGAGTATGTACATCTGGACTGTGAATTAATATATCATCTATATATGTAACTATGAAATCATATTTAGCAAAAATATAATCCATCCTTCTTTAGAAAAAGGCTAGAGCGTTCTTCACACCAAATGGAACAACTTTCCACTGATAAAATCCTGCAAGACATATGAAAGCTGTTTTGTGTCTGTCTTCTGGCTGGATCTGGATTTGATAATACCCAGACTTCATGTCGAATTTGCTGAACACCTTACTATGCTGAATTTTCTGCATAATAACTTCTGGCCTTGGCAATGGATAATTAAAATTCTGAGTAATGGCATTAAGAGGTTTATAGTTAATAACCATTCTTGGTTTTCCTCTTACTATGTCAGAATGATTTCTTACTAAAAATGCTGAACATGCATAATGGGATTCGCTAGGTTCAATTAATTGCATTTTTAGTAATTCACTAATCTGATTCCGAATTTCTTGTTCATCAGATGGTGTACATGGAATCATTTTCCCTTTTACTCCATTGTCATGTAAGGTGACTATTTCCTGCATCAGACTTTCAGTTTCCCAAAATTTCTGAGGGTTGTCCGAGCAGCTCTTTAGAAGTCTTTGGTATATATCTTTCTGCTCTGTAGACCAATTTGTATCAATGCAGGCTAACTGTTTTGTTTTATTTTCTGCTCTGGCTTCATAAAACTGTAGGACTTCTTGCCAGTCGTCTGAATCTTTTACTGGCCTTATAGTACCTACTCTTTTCTGACTATTTTCATACCTAGCTTCAGAATTTGCAAGGCTTAGTCTAGGTACTGAGATAGCTTTTTTCTTCAAATTTATTATCAGCTTATCTTGGCTGATAGTAACAAGTAGCACAGAGTTTATAAATGGCATGCCTAGCATTAAAATAGCTGAAGGGTCGTAGTGCTGGATTGCTGAAATTTTTATTACACTCCCCCCAACTTTTAAGGAAATGTTATCTACATAATGTATGAGCTGAACAGATCCTCGAATTGTTTCTGAAACCAATATGTTTTTCAACGGCTTCCACAAGGATTTAAAAAGAGAAGGTCTTGCTAGATTGTTTGAACCTCCAGTGTCTACAAAAGCATCTACTGAAACCCATTCACCCTTTACTTGGACTTGCACTGGAATGTAAATTAAACTGTCTGTTTTAACAATCTTTTTTAACAAAGTGTTTGATTCTTCTCTTGGAGACTCTACTTGTGGCATACTGGTTGACGCTGATATCTTCTTTTCAAAAGGACAGAAAGAACTGAATTGAGATAAAGGTACTACAGGTTTCTTACCTTTGTCTGTTTTGACTGAAAGTGTGCTTGCTGATTCATCATTTGAATCATCTTCTATCTCACTTGTTATCTCTTCTTCTGAAGAACTCTCTATATCACTGTAATGCTGATCACTGGAAAAATCTAAACTGGATGGACAAATATTCATTTTCTGTACAAACTCATGATCATCTTCACAATCTGAAACTTCGGTAAGAAAATATACATCAGAAATTTCATCACCAGACTCAACTACAGACTAGTCATCCTGAAACTCTTCAATATCTACACAAGCCTTGAGTTTACTAGATGATTTCTGGGGGCACTTTCTGGCAAAGTGTCCTTCTTGTTTACAAATGAAACAACAATTGTTGTTTCTGGGTTTGTTTCTTTTCTTCAAAAATCTGAATTTTCGAAATGGCCTCTTTGGGTTAGATATTCTTTTGGGTTTGTACTTGCCATACCTTTTGGATTTCTTCTTTGACTTAAATGGTGTCCATGGCAATACTGCTCTGTAGACATCTGAACTTGGAGTGATGTTGTGTGCTTTCTTCTGCCAACACAAATATTTGACTTTTTCTGACACTCGGAACAGAAGATCAACCCAATAGATTTGATCTAGACCTTTCATTTGAATTTCTAGATCCTTCATTATCAGATCTCCCAAATTGCCTGGTAACTTTGAAAGAAAATCAATTTTCTGAGCAATATCATTAAAAATATTAGCCTTAAAGACTTTAGCCATGAAATCTTTCCCAAACTGATCTAAACACTTTAAATCTTTCAATTCCATTCTACTAAGATCAGTTAAAAGCTTTTTCTTTTCATCTACTGGTTCTGGTACAAACTGTGTTTTCAACCAAATTTCAAATGTAGACAAACCAGCATCCATGACTGCTAATCTTTTGGCTTCGGATCCTCCCATCCACCAATCAAAAACAATACCTGCCATTCTTTTCTCAGCTAGAATCATGATAGTAACATTCATCTTGGTAGTGAATTGCATTTGATATAAAGATCCTATCCATATCCTAATAGATTCACCAGGATTGGATGAGTTATCAAGATCTATAACATAACCACTTTCATTTGCTGAAAACAAGTCTTCTTCGATTCTAGGATATTTTACAGCTTCTTTCAGAATATGAGCTTTATTCTGATTTTTTATAGATGGCAGAATAAATGATGGGAATTTAATTGCAGCCTGTTCTAATGTCATGACTTCCTTTTTTGACTCGAAAGGTTTATCTATTTTGTATGACGGTTTGGAACTACTGGTTAATCTTCCAGTATCCATGGAAGTTCCTTCTTCTGCACTTGACTTAGCTGCTTCTTCTGTAACCTCTTCTGAATCTTCCTCCAAATCCCAATAATTTGGAGCTGACATATCTACATGTAACTGTGGTATTTTCTTGGCCTTTTTCTTCTGTTTTCTCCTCCTTCGTTCTTCTTTTGCTTGTTTTTCTGCTTGCTGTTCTTCATACAGTAACTTAAGATTTTGATTTATTAAGTCAGCCTGTTCTCCTAGATCATTTAGAACTTCTTCAGCATGAGAGCACCAAGTAGTCAAATAATTTCCTACTTGATAGACTTGGTCTAAATCTCCAGTTTCTTGAGAATTATGTTCTAACAGAGGAGCACAATCTGCTCTTGTGGGTGGCTGTCTGGTTCGGGATGAAGAAACACAGAACTTGGTTTTGGGTGGCCATTTTCCTCCCTTAACAAATCTTTTATTGGCAAATTGATATTCTTCTACAGGTGGATAATTATGTACATGTGTTCTAAACATTTTATTTACAGCAAAAAAGGGTTTCTCTTCAGGAATATACAACTGAGTACTGGACCGGGGTGTACTGGTAGAAGTAGAAGGTTGTTCTTCTGGTATAGTAAGTTGTTTGTAAAAGGATCTTCTACTTTGGACTAAATTATCAACTGGTATTACATGTTTCTCTGGCATTACTATGGGCTTATGGATTCTAGTATCATGAGGATTCGGGATAATCTTTACACTCCCATCTGTAAGCGCCATTCTTTTGATTTTGCTATTTGCATTATCTGAAGCCAAAGACTTATACTGAACATACCAGTTATTGGGTGAGGATTCTTTTTCGTAATGTACACCTTCAATTTGTGCATTTCCTATCCCTACTGTGATACAGTCTTTCAACACCGGCTGTTTCAGTTTAGGATGAACTGTATTGGTAAGCTGGAAGGACGTCTAAACAATAACAGACAGGAATTCACTATCATCAACCATAGACAAACCTTGTACTCCTATCAAGGCTTTCCAGCAGTCTTTAATGTGGGCATCTGTTAGACTGATGGCATAATCAGGGAAAATAGTTCCATGCTGACAACCAGAAGATAAGTTTCCCAGTATGGTTCCTATCCTTGCATGATCATACTCATTATGCCTTGTATCAAATAATTATGCTATACAAGGAGTATTTATTCCATGTCTGAACAGAGGAGCTAAACCAATTCTAATGGCTCCAAAATGTAAGTAATGAAATCTTCCTTCCTTAGCATATTTTCTAAACTTCCTTATCTCTTCTTCAGAAAATATATTCAAACCAATTATCTGTACAACTGGACCTTTAATCTTGACTTTGATCTCTACTTCTTTAAAATAATACTTCTTTGAGAGTTTGAACAAGAGTGGAACTGGATATATTTCTTTAGTGTTTAACGTAGGAGGGTTCCAACTTTCAGGGTCTTCTACTTGTTCATGCTCATCAGATTCAACATTTCTACTATCTACTTCTGATATTGATCGTTTATCAATAGTAGAAAAAGATCTCAACAAACTATTCCAGGAATCGACTGAATAAGCTTTTATCTACTCAGCACGATGAAAAACAACGATGCTTTTCGAAGGCTTCCTGGCTTCTTTCAGATTCTGTCTATAGTATGTAATAAAACTCTAGGAACGAGATATGGCTCTGCTACCAGACAAATAGAGATCAAACATATTCTGATCAAACATATTCTGATACCAATCTCTCAGACAAACAGAGATCAAACATATCCTGATCATTCGAGCAGTTTCGTGCTTCATTTCGAGCTGAGAGTATCTGTTGTAATATGCTTTGTGTATTTGTTGCTTTACTTTATTAATATCGAAGCCCACTGGGCCGCCTGTATGAGGACAGTTTCTGTAATCCGAAAGAGGTTTGAGCTGTAAGGCGCTTGAGTGAAGACCCGTAGAGAGAGGTCGTGTGGAGACTCGCGCATGGTCGCCTGAGGATTGGATCTCTGTTTTCAGAAGTGTTGTTTGGGAAGCAAATTTTTAATCAGAAGTAAGTCCGAATGCATTAAAGCTTCATCATTTATGTTTGATCTCTGTTTGAATGGTAAGAATTCTAAAGAGTTGCTCGGACAACCCTAAGAAATTTTGGGAAACTGAAAGTCCGATGCAGGAAATAGTCACCTTACATGACAATGGAATAAAAGGGAAAATGATTCCATGTACACCATTTGATGAACAAGAAATTCGGAATCAGATTAGTGAATTACTAAAAATGCAATTAATTGAACCTAGCGAATCCCATTATGCATGTTCAACATTTTTAGTAAGAAATCATTCTGAGATAGTAAGAGGAAAACCAAGAATGGTTATTAACTATAAACCTCTTAATGCCATTACTCAGAATTTTAATTATCCATTGCCAAGGCCAGAAGTTATTATGCAGAAAATTCAGCATAGTAAGGTGTTCAACAAATTCGACATGAAGTCTGGGTATTATCAAATCCAGATCCAGCCAGAAGACAGACACAAAACAGCTTTCATATGTCCAACAGGATTTTATCAGTGGAAAGTTGTTCCATTTGGTCTGAAGAACGCTCCAGCCTTTTTCCAAAGAAGGATGGATTATATTTTTGCTAAATATGATTTCATAGTTACATATATAGATGATATATTAATTCACAGTCCAGATGTACATACTCACTTAAAGCATTTAGATATTTTTCTTGAAGAAGTTAGAAAACATGGGATTGTTCTGTCAGAGAAAAAGATGTCCTTATTTCAGGATAATATTGATTTTTTGGGGATAAATGTTGTTAATGGTGCTATTCAAATGCAACTCGATGTGCTAACAAAGTTAACACAGTTTCCTGATGAATTGAAGGACAAAAAGACAATTCAAAGATTTCTTGGAGTTCTGAACTATCTCCACAAATATATCCCAAATCTTTCAGAAAAGACAGCCCCGATTAGAGGATACATCAATCAAGGATGGTCTGAAGAAGCTACTGAAGCAGTAAGAAAGCTTAAAGAAGAATGTCAGCATCTACCAAGACTTCAGCCACCAGGTGAAGGTTTACTTATTTTACAAACTGATGCTTCACTTGACTTTTGGGCAGCTGTATTGTTAGAACAACGGAAGAACAACAAAGGGGAGATTGAAGAAAATTTGTGTGGATATGCTTCTGGGGAATTTACACCAAGTCAGAAAAATTACTTCATAGCTGAAAAGGAGACATTGGCAATATTCAATGGTATTCAGCGCTTTGAGGTATATCTCACCCCAGTAAAGTTTTTGATCAGAACAGACTCTAGAAATTTTAAATATTTTCTGTCCACTAAGATTTCAAGACAAATTGCAAAAGGCAGAATTTTAGCCTGGCAAATATGGTTCCAGCAGTTTGACTTTGAGGTTGAGTGGATTCCAGGAAATTCCAATTTCTTGACAGATTCTCTGACTAGAGATATGAACAAGATGTATATAACCTGTAAATATTCAGTTTTTGAAATTCCAGGTAAAAAACCAAAAGATGATAGTTTTGCTACATTTGTAGATAGATTCAGAATTTTGGAAAATCATGTCAGTTGGTTAACAGATGAGATTAAAAAAGTAGCAGGTTTCAGACTCAGAAGAAACATGTGGATTCGAAAGTGTCAGGCATGGCAGTCAAAGAACCTAGGCATTTCCTTAGGGCTAGATGACAATTTGGTAAAAGTATTTTCTTTGCCAAATATGAAAGTCAAGCTTTTCTTCAGAAGTTTATGTGATCTATGGTCTAGCGTCTACACTAAAGAAATGATCTGGACTCTCATGGTTTTAAATTATTACCAGATCACAGGAGGTGTTGGTTTTGCACTCAGCTTGTTTACAGGTGCCAAGGTTCTAGATCTAGAGGAAGTCCCCATGAAAGAAGAAATGGTAAAATATTTGGTATCATTAAAAATTCCCGACATTTTTGAAGAATTAGAATCAGCATTCCTCCAAAGGATTGATGAGAATTATGCAAATACTGATTCTTTCCCTCAGTATGAGATCTTTGAAAATTTTGTAGATTGGGAGATCAGAGGAGGAAAATGTACAAAGATTCAAGTTACCAGAGTATCCCAGTGCATACAAAAAACAGTGCAATATTTAAAAACTTTTACATATCCCTGGGATTTTCATAGTTTAAGAATCAGAGATAACATTGAACCAAATCCTTTTACTCAGAATTTTAGTCAAGAAAGGATTGGCAGTATTGAATCTGGTAACAATCAAGAATTGATTAAACAACATGCAGAATGGTTTCATGAGTTTGGAAATTTAAGACTGGTAGAGAAGTTGCAAATTTTGAATAAACTTGATGGATTACAAGGACAGCCTAAAGCACTAAAATTCATAATTAATCAGAAGGCATTAGTAACCATCTCAGTCTTATCTCCAAATTGGAACAATAATGTCATCCACTTGATTAGTTTAATGATCTCGAAAAGAATATGCACATAAATAATCTTTGAACTAGGATGGCAACATAAAGATGTTTTAAATGAAAATTGTCGGTTGTGGATCCAGCATGCGATTGAAAGCTCCACTAATATGTTCCAGATATTTAAGTGGGAATTATTAGATGGAATTGAGCTGGCAGTACAGAGATCACCTGCGACCCGAAGTGCTTTTAAAGATTCATTTCTTGATATTGAAGTTAGTGCTCTCCCATTCCTGAATAAATGGGAAAAGCAAGAATTGATGCATACCTCTCAGCAGCCGGGCCTACATAAGATAAAGACGAAGTTCAGCACAGGAGAATCATCATCAGCAGCATCTCGCCGGACACCAATAATGCAAGCAAAAGACAAAGACGAAATGACAGATGCACAAGATCCAAATGATGGAATCGACGAACAGTATAATCGACTCATGAATCGGTACCATCAACAACTGTTAGATGAGTACGAAGAATCTCCAGGATTGTCCGAAGAAGATTTGTGGGAAACAAGAAGTCCGACATGGTAGAATCTTTGTCAGCAATATGATAATGTTGGTAACATGTTGTGACAGGATTCCTTTGTACAGAAAAGATTGAGTAGACACCGTCGGTGGAAAAAGATACCGACAGGACCCTCAATTATTTTCTTTTGACGTCAGGTTTTAGATAGGTTTAGATAGATTAAATCTATATAAGAGAGTGTTGGTGGATCACTCAGATCATCCTGATCATTCGAGCAGTTTTGTGCTTCATTTCGAGCTGAGACTCTCTGTTGTAATATGCTTTGTGTATTTGTTGCTTTACTTTATTAATATCGAAGCCCACTGGGCCGCCTGTCTGAGGACAGTTTCTGTAATCCGAAAGAGGTTTGAGCTGTAAGGCGCTTGAGTGAAGACCTGTAGAGAGAGGTCGTGTGGAGACTCGCGCATGGTCGCCTGAGGATTGGATCTCTGTTTTCAGAAGTGTTGTTTGGGAAGCGACTTTTTAATCAAAAGTAAGTCCGAATGAATTAAAGCTTCATCATTTATGTTTGATCTCTATTTGAATGGTCAGAGAGATTGGTATCAGAATATGTTTGATCTCTGTTTGTCTGAGAGATTGGTATCAGAATATGTTTGATCTCTGTTTTTCTGGTATCAGAGCCATATCTCGTTCCTAGAGTTTTATTACATACTATAGACAGAATCTGAAAGAAGCCAGGAAGCCTTCGAAAAACATCGTTGTTTTTCATCATGCTGAGTAGATAAAAGCTTATTCAGTCGATTTCTGGAATAGTTTGTAATATGGCTAGTTTGTTGAGAGCTTTCTCTACTATTGATAAACGATCAATATCAGAAGTAGATAGTAGAAATGTTGAATCTGATGAGCATGAACAAGTAGAAGACCCTGAAAGTTGGAACCCTCCTGCGCTAAACACTAAAGAAATATATCCAGTTCCACTCTTGTTCAAACTCTCAAAGAAGTATTATTTTAAAGAAGTAGAGATCAAAGTCAAGATTAAAGGTCCAGTTGTACAGAGAGATTGGTATCAGAATATGTTTGATCAGAATATGTTTGATCTCTGTTTGTCTGGTAAGAATATGTTTGATCAGAATATGTTTGATCTCTGTTTGTCTGGTATCAGAGCCATATCTCGTTCCTACAGTTTTATTACATACTATAGACAGAATCTAAAAGAAGCCAGGAAGCCTTCGAAAAGCATCGTTGTTTTTCATCGTGCTGAGTAGATAAAAGCTTATTCAGTCGATTTCTGGAATAGTTTGTAATATGGCTAGTTTGTTGAGATCTTTTTCTACTATTGATAAACGATCAATATCAGAAGTAGATAGTAGAAATGTTGAATCTGATGAGCATGAACAAGTAGAAAACCCTGAAAGTTGGAACCCTCCTGCGTTAAACACTAAAGAAATATATCCAGTTCCACTCTTGTTCAAACTCTCAAAGAAGTATTAATTTAAAGAAGTAGAGATCAAAGTCAAGATTAAAGGTCCAGTTGTACAGATAATTGGTTTGAATATATTTTCTGAAGAAGAGATAAGGAAGTTTAGAAAATATGCTAAGGAAGGAAGATTTCATTACTTACATTTTGGAGCCATTAGAATTCGTTTAGCTCCTCTGTTCAGACATGGAATAAATACTCCTTGTATAGCAGAATTATTTGATACAAGGCATAATGAGTATGATCATGTAAGGATAGGAACCATACTGGGAAACTTATCTTCTGGTTGTCAGCATGGAACTATTTTCCCTGATTATGCCATCAGTCTAACAGATGCCCACATTAAAGACTGCTGGAAAGCCTTGATAGGAGTACAGGGTTTGTCTATGGTTGATGATAGTGAATTCCTGTCTGTTATTGTTCAGACGTCCTTCCAGCTTACCAATACAGTTCATCCTAAACTGAAACAGCCGGTGTTGAAAGACTGTATCACAGTAGGGATAGGAAATGCACAAATTGAAGGTGTACATTACGAAAAAGAATCCTTACCCAATAACTGGTATGTTCAGTATAAGTCTTTGGCTTCAGATAATGCAAATAGCAAAATAAAAAGAATGGCGCTTACAGATGGGAGTGTAAAGATTATCCCGAATCCTCATGATACTAGAATCCATAAGCCCATAGTAATGCCAGAGAAACATGTAATACCAGTTGATAATTCAGTCCAAAGTAGAAGATCCTTTTACAAACAACTTACTATACCAGAAGAACAACCTTCTACTTCTACCAGTACACCCCGGTCCAGTACTCAGTTGTATATTCCTGAAGAGAAACCCTTTTTTGCTGTAAATAAAATGTTTAGAACACGTGTACATAATTATCCACCTGTAGAAGAATATCAATTTGCCAATAAAATATTTGTTAAGGGAGGAAAATGGCCACCCAAAACCAAGTTCTGTGTTTCTTCATCCCGAACCAGACAGCCACCCACAAGAGCAGATTGTGCTCCTCTGTTAGAACATAATTCTCAAGAAACTGGAGATTTAGACCAAGTCTATCAAGTAGGAAATTATTTGACTACTTGGTGCTCTCATGTTGAAGAAGTTCTAAATGATCTAGGAGAACAGGTTGACTTAATAAATCAAAATCTTAAGCTACTGTATGAAGAACAGCAAGCAAAAAAACAAGCAAAAGAAGAACGAAGGAGGAGAAAACAGAAGAAAAAGGCCAAGAAAATACTACAGTTACATGTAGATATGTCAGCTCCAAATTATTGGGATTTGGAGGAAGATTCAGAAGAGGTTACATAAGAAGCAGCTAAGTCAAGTGCAGAAGAAGGAACTTCCATGGATACTGGAAGATTAACCAGTAGTTCCAAACCGTCATACAAAATAGATAAACCTTTCGAGTCAAAAAAGGAAGTCATGACATTAGAACAGGCTGCAATTAAATTCCCATCATTTATTCTGCCATCTATAAAAAATCAGAATAAAGCTCATATTCTGAAAGAAGCTGTAAAATATCCAAGAATCGAAGAAGACTTGTTTTCAGCAAATGCAAGTGGCTATGTTTTAGATCTTGATAACTCATCCAATCCTGGTGAATCTATTAGGATATGGATAGGATCTTTATATCAAATGCAAGTCACTACCAAAATGAATAATATGTCTATCATGATTCTAGCTGAGAAAAGAATGGCAGGTATTGTTTTTGATTGGTGGATGGGAGGATCCGAAGCCGAAAGATTAGCAGTCATGGATGCTGGTTTGTCTACATTTGAAATTTTGTTAAAAACACAGTTTGTACCAGAACCAGTAGATGAAAAGAAAAAGCTTTTAACTGATCTTAGTAGAATGGAATTGAAAGATTTAAAGTATTTAGATCAGTTTGGCAAAGATTTCATGGCTAAAGTCTTTAAGGCTAATCTTTTTAATGATATTGCTCAGAAAATTGCTTTTCTTTCAAAGTTACCAGGCAATTTGGGAGATCTGATAATGAAGGATCTAGAAATTCAAATGAAAGGTCTAGATCAAATCTATTGGGTTGATCTTCTGTTCCGAGTGTCAGAAAAAGTCAAATATTTGTGTTGGCAGAAGAAGGCACACGACATCACTCCAAGTTCAGATGTCTGTAGAGCAGTATTGCCATGGACACCATTTAAGTCAAAGAAGAAATCCAAAAGGTATGGCAAGTACAAACCCAAAAGAATATCTAACCCAAAGAGACCATTTCGAAAATTCAGATTTTTGAAGAAAAGAAACAAACCCAGAAACAACAATTGTTGTTTCATTTGTAAACAAGAAGGACACTTTGCCAGAAAGTGCCCCCAGAAATCATCCAGTAAACTCAAGGCTTGTGTAGATATTGAAGAGTTTCAGGATGACTGGTCTGTAGTTGAGTCTGATGATGAAATTTCTGATGTATATATTCTTACCGAAGTTTCAGATTGTGAAGATGATCATGAGTTTGTACAGAAAATGAATATTTGTCCATCCAGTTCAGATTTTTCTAGTGATCAGCATTACAGTGATATAGAGAGTTCTTCAGAAGAAGAGATAACAAGTGAGACAAAAGATGATTCATATGATGAATCAACAAGCACACTTTCAGTCAAAACAGACAAAGGTAAGAAACCTGCAGTACCTTTATCTCAATTCAATTCTTTCTGTCCTTTTGAAAAGAAGATATCAGCGTCAACCAGTATGCCACAAGTAGAGTCTCCAAGAGAAGAATCAAACACTTTGTTAAAAAAGATTGTTAAAACAGACAGTTTAATTTACATTCCAGTGCAAGTCCAAGTAAAGGGTGAATGGGTTTCAGTAGATGCTTTTGTAGACACTGGAGGTTCAAACAATCTAGCAAGACCTTCTCTTTTAAAATCCTTGTGGAAGCCGTTGAAAAACATATTGGTTTCAGAAACAATTGGAGGATCTGTTCAGCTCACACATTATGTAGATAACATTTCCTTAAAAGTTGGGGGGAGTGTAATAAAAATTTCAGCAATCCAACACTACGACCCTTCAACTAGTTTAATGCTAGGTGTGCCATTTATAAACTCTGTGCTACCTGTTACTATCAGCCAAGATAAGCTGATAATAAATTTGAAGAAAAAAGCTATCTCAGTACCTAGACTAAGCCTTGCAAATTCTGAAGCTAGGTATGAAAATAGTCAGAAAAGAGTAGGTACTAGAAGGCTAGTAAAAGATTCAGACGACTGGCAAGAAGTCCTATAGTTTTATGAAGCCAAAGCAGAAAATAAAACAAAACAGTTAGCCTGCATTGATACAAATTGGTCTACAGAGCAGAAAGATATATACCAAAGACTTCTAAAGAGCTGCTTGGACAACCCTCAGAAATTTTGGGAAACTGAAAGTCCAATGCAGGAAATAGTCACCTTACATGACAATGGAGTAAAAGGGAAAATGATTCCATGTACACCATCTGATGAACAAGAAATTCGGAATCAGATTAGTGAATTAATAAAAATGCAATTAATTGAACCTAGCGAATCCCATTATGCATGTTCAGCATTTTTAGTAAGAAATCATTCTGAGATAGTAAGAGGAAAACCAAGAATGGTTATTAACTATAAACCTCTTAATGCCATTACTCAGAATTTTAATTATCCATTGCCAAGGCCAGAAGTTATTATGCAGAAAATTCAACATAGTAAGGTGTTAAGCAAATTCGACATGAAGTCTGGGTATTATCAAATCCAGATCCAGCCAGAAGACAGACACAAAACAACTTTCATATGTCCAGAAGGATTTTATCAGTGGAAAGTTGTTCCATTTGGTCTGAAGAACGCTCCAGCCTTTTTCCAAAGAAGGATGGATTATATTTTTGCTAAATATGATTTCATAGTTACATATATAGATGATATATTAATTCACAGTCCAAATGTACATACTCACTTAAAGCATTTAGAGATTTTTCTTGAAGAAGTTAGAAAACATGGGATTGTTCTGTCAGAGAAAAAGATGTCCTTATTTCAGGATAATATTGATTTTTTGGGGATAAATGTTGTTAATGGTGCTATTCAAATGCAGCCCCATGTGCTAACAAAGTTAACAGTTTCCTGATGAATTGAAGGACAAAAAGACAATTCAAAGATTTCTTGGAGTTCTGAACTATCTCCACAAATATATCCCAAATCTTTCAGAAAAGACAGCCCCGATTAGAAGATACATCAATCAAGGATGGTCTGAAGAAGCTACTGAAGCAGTAAGAAAGCTTAAAGAAGAATGTCAACATCTACCAAGGCTTCAACCACCAGGTGAAGGTTTACTTATTTTACAAACTGATGCTTCACTTGACTTTTGGGCAGCTGTATTGTTAGAACAATGGAAGAACAGCAAAGGGGAGATTGAAGAAAATTTGTGTGGATATGCTTATGGGGAATTTACACCAAGTCAGAAAAATTACTTCATAGCTGAAAAGGAGACATTGGCAATATTCAATGGTATTCAATGCTTTGAGGTATATCTCACCCCAGTAAAGTTTTTGATTAGAACAGACTCTAGAAATTTTAAATATTTTCTGTCCACTAAGATTTCAAGACAAATTGCAAAAGGCAGAATTTTAGCCTGGCAAATATGGTTCCAGCAGTTTGACTTTGAGGTTGAGTGGATTCCAGGCGATTCCAATTTCTTGACAGATTCTCTGACTAGAGATATGAACAAGATGTATATAACCTGTAAATATTCAGTTTTTGAAATTCCAGGTAAAAAACCAAAAGATGACAGTTTTGCTACATTTGTAGATAGATTCAGAATTTTGGAAAATCATGTCAGTTGGTTAACAGATGAGATTAAAAAAGTAGCAGGTTTCAGACTCAGAAGAAACATGTGGATTCGAAAGTGTCAGGCATGGCAGTCAAAGAACCTAGGCATTTCCTTAGGGCTAGATGACAATTTGGTAAAAGTCTTTTCTTTGCCAAATATGAAAGTCAAGCTTTTCTTCAGATGTTTATGTGATCTATGGTCTAGCGTCTACACTAAAGAAATGATATGGACTCTCATGGTTTTAAATTATTACCAGATCATAGGAGGTGTTGGTTTTGCACTCAGCTTGTTTACAGGTGCCAAGGTTCTAGATCTAGAGGAAGTCCCCATGAAAGAAGAAATGGTAAAATATTTGGTATCATTAAAAATTCCCGACATTTTTGAAGAATTAGAATCAGCATTCCTCCAAAGGATTGATGAGAATTATGCAAATACTGATTCTTTCCCTCAGTATGAGATCTTTGAAAATTTTGCAGATTGGGAGATCAGAGGAGGAAAATGTACAAAGATTCAAGTTACCAGAGTATCCCAGTGCATACAAAGAATAGTGCAATATTTAAAAACTTTTGCATATCCCTGGGATTTTCATAGTTTAAGAATCAGAGATAACATTGAACCAAATCCTTTTACTTAGACTTTTAGTCAAGAAAGGATTGGCAGTATTGAATCTGGTAACAATCAAGAATTGATTAAACAACATGCAGAATGGTTTCATGTGTTTGAAAATTTAAGACTAGTAGAGAAGTTGCAAATTTTGAATAAACTTGATGGATTACAAGGACAGCCTAAAGCACTAAAATTCATAATTAATCAGAAGGCATTAGTAACCATCTTAGTCTTATCTCCAAATTGGAACAATAATGTCATCCACTTGATTAGTTTAATGATCTCGAAAAGAATATGCACATCAATAATCTTTGAACTAGGATGGCAACATAAAGATGTTTTAAATGAAAATTGTCGGTTGTGGATCCAGCATGTGATTGAAAGCTCCACTAATATGTTCTAGATATTTAAGTGGGAATTATTAGATGGAATTGAGCTGGTAGTACAGAGATCACCTGCGACCCAAAGTGCTTTTAAAGATTCATTTCTTGATATTGAAGTTAGTGCTCTCCCGTTCCTGAATAAATGGGAAAAGCAAGAATTGATGCATACCTCTCAGCAGCCGGGCCTACATAAGATAAAGACGAAGTTCAGCACAGGAGAATCATCATCAGCAGCATCTCTCCGGACAACAATAATGCAAGCAAAAGACAAAGACGAAATGACAGATGCACAAGATCCAAATGATGGAATCGACGAACAGTATAATCGAATCATGAATCGGTACCATCAACAGCTGTTAGATGAGTACGAAGAATCTCTAGGATCATCCGAAGAAGATTTGTGGGAAACAAGAAGTCCGACATGGTAGAATCTTTGTCAGCAATGTGATAATGTTGGTCACATGTTGTGACAGGATTCCTTTGTACAGAAAAGATTGAGTAGACACCTTCGGTGGAAAAAGATACCGACAGGACCCTCAATGATTTTCTTTTGACATCAGTTTTTAGATAGGTTTAGATAGATTAAATCTATATAAGAGAGTGTTGGTGGATCACTCAGATCATCCTGATCATTAGAGCAGTTTCGTGCTTCATTTCGAGCTGAGACTCTCTGTTGTAATATGCTTTGTGTATTTGTTGCTTTACTTTATTAATATCGAAGCCCACTGGGCCGCCTGTCTGAGGACAGTTTCTGTAATCCGAAAGAGGTTTGAGCTGTAAGGCGCTTGAGTGAAGACCCGTAGAGAGAGGTCGTGTGGAAACTCGCGCATGGTCACCTGAGGATTGGATCTCTATTTTCAGAAGTGTTGTTTGGGAAGCAAATTTTTAATTAGAAGTAAGTCCGAATGCATTAAAGCTTCATCATTTATGTTTGATCTTTGTTTGAATGGTCAGAGAGATTGGTATCAGAATATGTTTGATCTCTGTTTGTCTGACAGATTGGTATTAGAATATGTTTGATCTCTGTTTGTCTGGTATCAGAGCCAGGTTTGTACAGATAATTGGTTTGAATATATTTTCTAAAGAAGAGATAAGGAAGTTTAGAAAATATGCTAAGGAAGGAAGATTTCATTACTTACATTTTGGAGCCATTAGAATTGGTTTAGCTCCTCTGTTCAGACATGGAATAAATACTCCTTGTATAGCAGAATTATTTGATACAAGGCATAATGAGTATGATCATGTAAGGATAGGAACCATATTGGGAAACTTATCTTCTGGTTGTCAGCATGGAACTATTTTCCCTGATTATGCCATCAGTCTAACAGATGCCCACATTAAAGACTGCTAGAAAGCCTTGATAGGAGTACATGGTTTGTCTATGGTTGATGATAGTGAATTCCTATCTGTTATTGTTCAGACGTCCTTCCAGCTTACCAATACAGTTCATCCTAAACTGAAACAGCCGGTGTTGAAAGACTGTATCACAGTAGGGATAGGAAATGCACAAATTGAAGGTGTACATTACGAAAAAGAATCCTTACCCAATAACTGGTATGTTCAGTATAAGTCTTTGGCTTTAGATAATGCAAATAGCACAATCAAAAGAATGGTGCTTACAGATGGGAGTGTAAAGATTATCCCGAATCCTCATGATACTAGAATCCATAAGCCCATAGTAATGCCAGAGAAACATGTAATACCAGTTGATAATTCAGTCCAAAGTAGAAGATCCTTTTACAAACAACTTACTATACCAGAAGAACAACCTTCTACTTCTACCAGTACACCCCGGTCCAGTACTCAGTTGTATATTCCTGAAGAGAAACCCTTTTTTGCTGTAAATAAAATGTTTAGAACACATGTACATAATTATCCACCTGTAGAAGAATATCAATTTGCCAATAAAAGATTTGTTAAGGGAGGAAAATGGCCACCCAAAACCAAGTTCTGTCTTTCTTCATCCCGAACCAGACAACCACCCACAAGAGCAGATTGTGCTCCTCTGTTAGAACATAATTCTTAAGAAACTGGAGATTTAGACCAAGTCTATCAAGTAGGAAATTATTTGACTACTTGGTGCTCTCATGCTGAAGAAGTTCTAAATGATCTAGGACAATAGGCTGACTTAATAAATCAAAATCTTAAGCTACTGTATGAAGAACAGCAAGTAGAAAAACAAGCAAAAGAAGAACGAAGGAGGAGAAAACAGAAGAAAAAGGCCAAGAAAATACCACAGTTACATGTAGATATGTCAGCTCCAAATTATTGGGATTTGGAGGAAGATTCAGAAGAGGTTACATAAGAAGCAGCTAAGTCAAGTGCAGAAGAAGGAACTTCCATGGATACTGGAAGATTAACCAGTAGTTCCAAACCGTCATACAAAATAGATAAACCTTTCGAGTCAAAAAAGGAAGTCATGACATTAGAACAGGCTGCAATTAAATTCCCATCATTTATTCTGCCATCTATAAAAAATCAGAATAAAGCTCATATTTTGAAAGAAGTTGTAAAATATCCTAGAATCGAAGAAGACATGTTTTCAGCAAATGCAAGTGGCTATGTTATAGATCTTGATAACTCATCCAATCCTGGTGAATCTATTAGGATATGGATAGGATCTTTATATCAAATGCAAGTCACTACCAAAATGAATAATATGTCTATCATGATTCTAGCTGAGAAAAGAATGGCAGGTATTGTTTTTGATTGGTGGATGGGAGGATCCGAAGCCGAAAGATTAGCAGTCATGGATGCTGGTTTGTCTACATTTGAAATTTTGTTAAAAACACAGTTTGTACCAGAACCAGTAGATGAAAAGAAAAATATTTTAACTGATCTTAGTAGAATGGAATTGAAATATTTAAAGTATTTAGATCAATTTGGCAAAGATTTCATGGCTAAAGTCTTTAAGGCTAATCTTTTTAATGATATTGCTCAGAAAATTGCTTTTCTTTCAAAGTTACGAGGCAATTTGGGAGATTTGATAGTGAAGGAAACTCATGAGGAGAACAAAAGAAATGTTACTAATGATTTCATATAATCTAACACTGGATTGAATACCCACCATGTTCCAATGATCGATATGAGGAAGTTTGATGGCAAGGATCCCATAACATGGGTACTACAGATGGAACAAAATTTCGATCTCCATAATGTGAAAAACACACAAAAGGTATGCATTGCAACTTTATATTTGGAACCAAATCAATTTGTATGGTATTGATGTCTTTGCTCTCATAAACAAATTGTCACTTGGGAAATTTTTATGAAAGAAATGATAGCACATTATGAGGATACAAAAAGAAACACCTTTTTTAGCCAATTTATAAATCTAAAACAAAAGGGTTCAATGATGGAGCACATTGAAGACTTCCAAAAATTGAATATAAGGGTAAAATATATTCCAAAGGTGCATAGGATTTATGTGTTCATAAGGATTTTAAAGGATAACATCCAACATGAGGTTCGCCTTTGGGAACCTGATTCATTGGAGAAGGCATTCACGTTGGCAAGAAAAATGGAAAGAAAAATTATGGAAACAAGGAAGCCTACCTCTCACAACTATAAGGATGGAAGTGTTGTTGCCCCTAGCCTTCCACAAACTACAAGGTTGACACCACAACAATTGGAAGAAAAAAGAGAAAAATGGATTTGTTACAATTGTGATAGCAAATACACTAAAGGTCATAAGTGTGCTGAGAATAAATTATTTTACATAGATATTGAAGAGGAGGAAGAAAAGGAATAAGAAACGTCAAAAGAAAAGGATATACACTAGGAACAAACCATAGAGAAAAAAGAAATTAATCTTACCATATCTTGTAATGCATTGGCCGGAATTACCACTCCTCAAACTATCAAGATAGAAGGACATATCAAGAAAAAAAAGGTAATAGTATTGATTGATTCAGGCAGTACCCATAATTTTGTTGATTGTAAGATAACGAAGGAATTGAATTGCTTCCTATATCCAACACAGAGTGTCAAGTGATGGTTGCAAGTGGAGGAACCGTAAATTTCTCTGGAAAGTGCCATAATATCAAGCTATCCATGGGAGAATATGTATTCAATAGAAAAATTCTTTCCATTCCAATGGGTGGTACTGATGTTTTACTAGTAGTCCAATGGCTACAATCCTTGGGTATAATAGCTTTTATTTTTCAAGAACT
This sequence comes from Pinus taeda, assembly GCA_000404065.3. Lineage (NCBI taxonomy): Eukaryota > Viridiplantae > Streptophyta > Pinopsida > Pinales > Pinaceae > Pinus > Pinus taeda. The sequence goes on along the minus strand of APFE030864743.1, from coordinate 82,238 downwards.
ATTCATGAAATTTTCTTAAGAAGGAAAAGAAGTTGAATTAAGGGGTATCACAGGGAAACCGAGAAAGATAATCAGCTCTAACGAAATGACAAAGCTTCTAAAGAAAGAAAAAGAGGCATAATTGCACAATTATGTTCTCTAAAGGTTCCCACATCGAAATCATCTATTTCTCCAAATCTCCAAAAAGTCTTGGACAATCATTCCAAGGTATTTGAGACTCCCAAAGGCCTCCCACCTTTTCATGATCATGATCATGGTATTCATTTGATTCCAGGAAGTGTTCCTCCAAACATCAGGCCTTACAGATATACCTATGCCCAATATAGTGAAATTGAACGTATGGTTGCAGAAATGCTAGAGGCTAGTATATTTCAACCTAATCAAAGTTCTTTCTCTGCTGTAGTAATATTGGTGCACAAGAAGGATGGGTCATGGCGCATGTGTCCAGATTATAGGAAGCTCAACAAGCTCACTATTAAAGATAAATTTCCCATTCCTGTCATTGATGAATTATTGGATGAATTGCATGGATCAATTTACTTCAGTAAGTTGGATCTTCGTTCAGGATATCATCAAATCATAATGAAGATTGAAGACATTCCAAAAATATCATTTAGAACTCATGAGGGTCATTATGAATTTTTGGTCATGCCTTTTTTCCTTACCAATCCACCTTCTACATTTCAAGGTTTGATGAATTCCATTTTCAAACCTTTCCTTAGAAAATTTGTGTTAGTATTTTTTGATTATATACTAATGTACAACAAGTCTTGGAAGGATAATTTTCAACATGTTGATAGGGTGCTCAAACTATTGGAGGAGAAACATTTATATGAAAAAAGTTCCAAATGTTTGTTTGGAGTACAAGAGGTGTAATATTTGGGTCATATTGTATCTCATGAAGGTGTGAAGGTAGACCCTAGCAAAATTAAAGCCATTAAGGAATGAAAAATCCCCACATTCATAGAGCATCTGCAAGGGTTTCTTGGGTTGAAAGGGTATTATTGCAAGTTTTTTAAGAATTATGGGCGAATAATAGGACCTCTAACAACATTACTGAAGAAAGATACATTTTCATGGACTCCAAAAGCAACGAAGGCATTTGAACATCTTAAAGAGGTAATGTTCCAAGCACCAGTCTTAGCTACGCCGGACTTCACAAAAATATTTATTGTGGAATCCGATGCCTTAGGAAATGGAATCGGTGTTGTTTTAATGCAATAAGAAAGACCCATTACTTTCAAAAGTCGTTCGATCAAAGGAAAGTATTTACACAAAGCCATTTATGAGAAGGAAATGTTGGCAATACTACATGCACTTAAGAAATGGTGACCCGAGCTAATGGGAAGACACTTCAAGGTAAAAACAAATCAAGATAGTCTTAAATACTTTTTAGAACAAAGATTATATTCAAAAGGGAAACAAAAATGGTTCACAAAGATGTTGGGTTATGACTTTGAAATCATCTACAAAAAGGGAAGCAAAATGTTGTGGAAGATGCATTCTCAAGAAAGGATGAGGATGTGGAAGCATTGCTTTGTGCCATTTCTATTATTCTACCAGATTGGATAAATGAAGCAAGGGATGAATGGAAGAATGGTGAAGAAGTGTGGGCACTCATTCAAAAGTTACAACAAGATCCTAGTATATCTGATCGAGTTAGCTGGAAAAATGATTTGTTATGGTACAAAGATCTCTTATACTTATGTAAGAATTGCCAACTCAAACAAAAGATTCTTATGGAATTGCACACCTCTCTCTTAGGAGGGCACTAAGTATTTTTAAAAACTTACCATAGGGTTAAGAAGGATTTTTTTTAGGATGGACTTAAATCGAATATTCAAAATTTTGTGGCGGAATGTTTGGTTTGCCAACAAAATAAATTGGAAACAATTAAGACCCCAGGTCTATTACAACCTTTATCCATTCTAGTCAATGTTGGGAGGAGGTTTCAATGTATTTTATCATAGGCTTACCCAAGTCTGAAGGAACGAGTGTCATCATGGTGGTAGTTTATATAATTACCAAGTATGCACACTTTTGTGCATTATCTCATCCATTTAAATCCAGTACAATTTCTACTACATTTATGGAAACAATTAAAAAGATACATGGAAACCCAAAGATTATTGTAAGCGTCAAAGATCCCATTTTCACTGGAAATTTTTGGACAAAATTATTTTCTTGTCTTGGTACTTAGTTAGCACATAGCTCATCTTATCATCCCCAATCTGATGGGAAAAATAAGATAGTAAACAAATGTTTGGAAGGATATATTTGTTGCTTTGTATCTGATAAACAAACATAATGGGTCAAATGTTTGCCTCTGGCTAAATGGTGGTATAACACTTCCTTCCATACAACTGCAAAAATGACCCCATTTATGGCACTTTATGGATATCATCCATCATCCATCACATCATATTTAAGAGAAAACTGTAAGGTTCAAGTAGTGGAAGATCACATCGAGTATCAACAACAAGTTCTACAACTCTTAAAGGATAACCTCACTTTGGCGCAAAATAGAATGAAACAACAGACATATCAACATCACAGTGAAAGTAGTTTTGATGTAGGTGACTGGGTATTCCTACGGTTACAACCATATAAACAAATTTCCCTCAAACAAGCTAAGAAGGATGATAAATTATCACCAAAGTATTATGGTTCGTACAAGGTGTTGCAAAAGATTGGTAATGTGGCATACAAATTGGAGCTTCTTGCAGCTTCCCAAGTGCACCTAGTTTTCCATGTTTCATGCTTAAAGAAGGTTATAGGTAACAAAATCCTAGTTCAAACAATATTTCCAGAACTTGACAAGGAAGGAAAAATACTATTGGAACCTGAAGTAGTCATAGAAACAAGAACTCCACAACTATGAAATTGATCAATTTCAGAGTATCTCATCAAGTGGAAGAACTTACTCGCTGAAGATTCCACATGGGAGGGTGAGAATTTTATACAAAAGCATCTAAAACTACTCAAGCGTTGAGGACAACAATTTTTTGAAGGAGAGGGGCATGTTAGGTCCCTATAATACTAGTGATTCCCCCATTACTATTGTCATTATAGCCCTTATTGTTATTGTTGTGCCCCTATTGTCCCCATATTGTTATTATTGTGCCCCATAGAAGCCCACTATTTATATTGTTGTGCCCTTATATTATTATTGTTATGTCGGCTTTGATTAAATTGTGACCCCGTAGAATCCTATATATAGAAATGAGGTTTTGTCATTTGTATCATCCAAGAATTATTCTTTTGTGTAATGTAAATGAGGTTTCCCCCTCGAAGAGGCTGATTTTGAAGTTATTGATCTATATTTTCTTCTATTTTGTGAGCTGGTTATATAACACATGAAGTCTTCTTAACCTTGATTTCGTCTAACATTTTGTGGGTATGTGCTATATGCATCGACATGTATTTGACATGTATAACAACGAGTGTCTATTTATAGCTATATCTGTCAAAGGAATTGGAGTCCCTTGAGATATGGAATGTGTGTGTTTAGTTGCAAGACAACATGCTTGGCACAACAAGGTAAGGTAACCAATGTATTGTTATGTTTATTTATGCATTAGAAATTATGTGTTGATGGCATTGCATGGAAAAAGTGGCTGCCATGAAATATCGAAGAAGGCTCAAGTTGAGATTTTCCTTGGAAGCACTGGGAACCATGGGGATTGAGTGATGACGTATGTTGTTAGAGTTGTGCTTTTGGTATTTTGGTGATTTGTTGTGCTTGATTGCGGTTTTGTTTGCATCTTGTGCATGGCCATGCCACTTTGTTTGTGGTGTCATATTGTTGTTGGTTTTCCATGGTTTTCTTCTTGTTTTCTTCTCAATCTTGCCTTTATTGTTTTGAGATTCTTGGGAATTGGTTGGGGAAGGAGGAAGTTACCCGACAGGTAAGGTAAGACCCAGATGAAGCTCAGTGCATGTATAAGGGTAGTTGAAGGCAAGAGTATGATAGTAAGTTGGACTGGTTGGGCCCATTGGTGTAAATGGACGATGATAGGACAATCATAGGAAAGGTAATCAAGAAAGGCAAGGTGAATGGATTTGAGGCATCATATTCCTTGGCTATGTTGGGAACTGTTGTTCTAGATGTTATGCATGCATATAGGGAGTTATCTTAACCTTGACTGTATGATACCTAGTAATTATGTTGTGATCATGATTATGCTGATGTCTATATATGTATACATTTATGTATGTATGTATGTCATGTCTGATAGGATCATTATTATTTATGCTAATGTTTATATATATGTATGTATGTATCGATGTATCTGTGTCACTATCCGATAGGGTCATCAAGGATCATTCTTGTGGAAGAATGATTACTTATGTAGGTGATTGGTATGAATAGGTTCCTGGTCTTATGAGGAATCAATTGGAAAGAGTAGCCTTGACAAATCTATGAGGTTAATATCATGTGGTTAGGAGTTGATATTCTATGATTTTATTATGTCTATGTTATGGTTAGGCTATACTGAGGGATACATTAGTGAAATGAAAGCAATTTAGCTTGAGGCATGATCGGACAAGCATGAGTAAGACACTGGAAGCAAGGTTGCTTGGTAGAGACAGTGTGGTTTTGGATGTGTGGTACTACTGTTGTGCATATGTTGTATATATTGTACATGTTGCATCTGTGATGTTGTGCGTAAGTTGTGTTGTGTATAGATAGTGTGTGTACATGTTGTTTATGCAATGTTATGTACATGGTGGTACAAATAGCATTGTGCGAATATTGCATATGCAGTGCTGTGTATAGATGATGCTATGTACATGTTGGATATGCAGTGTTGTGTACATATTGTCCTGTACACATGATGGATATGCGGTTTTGTGTGCATATGGTGTTGTGCGCATGTTGGATATGCAGTGCTATGCACATAGGGTGCTATGTACATATGGTGTTGTGTGCATGTTGTACATGTGGTGTTGTGTACATATGGTGTTGTGTGCATGATTGTACAAGTGGTGATGTGAGCATGTGGTGTCATGTACATGTTGCACATGTGGTGTTGTGTACATGTCGTGCATATGGTGGTGCATACATGTGGTGTCATGTAGATGTTGTGCATGTGGTCCTGTGTACATTTGGTGTTGTGTACACATTGTACAATTGGTACAATGTACATGTGGCATTGTGTACATGTTTTGCATATGGTGTCATGTACATGATGTTGTGTACACGTTGTGCAGGTGGTGCTATGTATAGGTGGTACTGTGTACATGTTGTACACATGGTAATGGTGTACATGTGGTATTATGTGCATGCCGTACATGTTGTGTTGTGTACATGCGTACTTTGTATGTGCATTGTGTAGTCATGGTATCGTGACATATGTATTCATTGTGTTGTACTTGGTGTATGTATTTGTGTTGTGTTTTACCTCGGGTGTAGGTGCATGTGTTGTGTGGTGGTGTACACCGGATGTAGGCTTACGCATTGTGTTGTGTTGTATGCTAGGTGTAGGTACATGTATTATGTGTCATTGTACATTGGGTATAGATGTATGTATTGTGTTGTACGTCGAGCGTAGGTGTATGTATTGTGTGGTGGTGTACAATGGATGTAGGTGTATGTATTGTGTTGTGTTGTACACTGGGTGTATATGTATGTGTTGTATGTCAGATGTAGGTGCATGTATTACATGGTGTTGTATGTTGTGTGTAGTTGTATTTGTGGGATGTACTCTATGTGTATGTGTACATCATTGAAGAGAAGGCATTAGGAATTAGTTGGGTGTGGAAATTGATCCTGTGTGCATACGTTATAAGGACAAAGGTAGAAGCTAAGGATTGATTAGAGGATAAGTATCAATATTTTATTTCAATTTTATTATGCATGTGATTTATGATTCTGGTCTATGATGATTACATTTGATTTAAGATTATGGTTTACGACCGTTACATGTGATTTTTGATTTTTATATATGATGGTTGTGTTTTGTGCTACCCTGATGTGATATGTTTATACATGATGATTTGGTCAAAGATTCTATTTTGACTTGTTGTGACATGAAGTGAACAAAATTGCAAGTGTACCTTGTTGACAAGCCACCAATGAGGTATGATTTGAAGTTATTTCAATTTATTTTGAATCTAATGGAAATTATGTGCTTGGTACAAGAAAACATGAAATGCCCAGTTGGGTGGTCAAAATTTATAGAAAGCATTAGAAGTAACAACAAAAGAAATTGGAACATGCAACAATATGCTGGTAAAGCATTCAGGAGCATGGCCATTGTGGGACACTGGTACCCAATAGTGTCCATTGATTTCCATGAGCATGCTATGATCGGTATGATGGTTTTGAGGTAGGGACATGCATTGGTTTTTGTATCTTCTGATGCGAGGAAGCCTTGATGAGGGATGGACTACCTAGGATGGGGGTGCCATCGGAACTTGGAAGGTGTGTGACTGCATGGAAGGGGGTGACTGGATTTCCCAAGGGACCATGTAGTAGAGAAGGGAAGGTTGGGGATATTTTTTTTTTGGTAATTAGCATTTCTAGATGGAATCAAATGCACATTGGGAGTGTGCCCTAGAACAATGAATCAATAAATGTTCACTGAGAGGACAAGTTGTGCAGTATTATAGCGTTGGAAATTGGATGCGTCTTTGAATTTGCAGTGGATTCTAGACATTTTGGGAAGGAGGTGAATCCTGGTATTACTTTGCGGGTGGAGGTGTGAGCCTCTAGATTCCATTGCAGATGCATGCATCATATCCTTTTATTTGTTGGTTGAGAAAATGTGCATATGTGAATACATGTGTATTATAGTAAATACTGTATCAAGCTGGATTTATAACCCTCCATCGATAATATGGTTATTTTCTGGTTGAAGCAAATCTGTATGTGTGTATATGTGGTTATTATTGTAAATTACATAATGAGCTATGTTATAAAGATCCAGTAAATGATATGTTTTTCATGTTTCAACAATGGCCATTTTAAATACTGCAATGAGCTATGTTATAAATCTCCATCGGTAGTATGTTTTGTTTTCAACAGTTTGTTGGTTTATAGGTGCCATTGAACATCGATGATGGTGTTCCCCTGAGGGGAAGGGTTATGTAACATCCATGTGAAAATATATAAGACCATGGTCATGGGACACATATTCCAATTTGAATGGTGGGGAAAACATCCTAGTGGGTGTTCATTCAGTTTATTATGGCTAAGGAAATTGGCAAAGGCAACGACAAAGGGTTTGGAAAGGCATGAGGCATTTATTGGCATTTTATTTATGAAAATGATGGAAATTAGGAGAAAAGGAAGGTGAAAGGTGAAAGGTTGTATTTGAGGAGGAAATTGAAGGAAAATAATAGAAAATTAAGAAAATATAGGCATCCTTTATAAAAAGGCTTATGAGGATCAATTGGAAAGATTTTGACAGGTTTTTGTGGAGCTCTCTTCCATTATATCTCTCTCTCTCTCATACTCATGGACACTTAGAGTTTCCTTGGAGCACTCTTGGAGGAGTGTGGCATACTTGGAGTTTTGGAGCAAGAAGGAAAAGGAAGAGAATGAAAGCACAAGAGGACATCGAGATCAACAACTACAAAAATTTTTTCTTGCAAGTACTGAGTTGCTTGTATGTTTTCCTCACTAGTTTTGGCATGCATGGAACATGCATGTGGTTTCTTGGTTATGATATATCATTGGCATGGAGGATTGCCTGGATTGACAGTGGATTTTTCTAGCCTTTCCTTTTCCTGGATAGCCATGGTGTTGTGGTTAGTTTATTTGTTTTCTAGTTGGTTCTCATGTTTCCTTTAGCTTGGGTTGAGTTATTAGTTCCTGGAGCCTTGGTTGGAAAAATGCTCTGGAATCCATGTAACAGATTGGGTTGAGTTATTATTCCTAGAGCCTTGGTTGGACAAATGCTATGGAAGCCTTGTAACATATTTGTTTGTGTTAATAGTCTTGGAAGCCTTGGTTGGTCAAATGATCCAGGTCCAGGTGTGACAAAGGACCCTTCAAAGACCTTTTACTTTCATGATGTGTTAGATTGCATTTTTAAAATAACATAAGTGAATACATCTGCATGCTGTAAATAAGAGGAACATGAAATTCATCAACACATGAAAATACAAGCTGTTGATAACGAAGTTCGTCCAGGAGGGACTGCATCTCCGAGCCCCGGTGTCAAGATGTTGTAGGCCGCTGCATTAAGTTTTGTCAATAGTGATGATGAACATAGAAGTGATTTCATTATCATAAAAGGAAAAATGTCCTCACGCAGGAGTGGCTCCAAGAGATGTTTCGCTACAGGAAATCTTAGTCAAACGGACTACTATCAGTATGACACGTACTCATGCATGATGAGCATCCCGCTAACATGGCATAACAGGGATCTTAATGAAAAACATACATGACAACAACATGAGTATCCCATCTACATACAACAAAGGGATCTCAAACACAACATGACGAATCATGACAACAAGTACATCACACATATGATTCCACATCACATCAAGCAGGAATCATGAGACAAGTAATAAATAGGATCCCATATCAAACATCAAACAAGGATCTGTGTAGCGCAATGCATAGCAAAAGAAGTACATGAACACACTGCATATACCTCACATCCTGGGGCCATCTGAAGAAGCAGATGTCAAACTGCTGAAGCTCTTCGTACCATCAATCTCACGACATCAAATCACATGGAAATGATTGCTAGCACATGAATGCTGACACCTACACTCCACTTAGAAAAGTGGTTGAAGAATAGAATGAGAAAATGAAAAATCTGAATGCACCATCAGATTTGTGGTGTTGAATAGTGCAAAATCGACTGTCAAAATTTTGAATTCTGAGAAATTGAGAATCTGGGGCTCAAGGAATCTTTTAGATTCTACCTAGATTCCTCAAAGATTTTGCTCCATGGGTGGACTAGAAATCTGCAACTCAAAAGGTAAATCCGACCTTGCCATTGTGATCCATGCGGAAAACTATGAAAGATGACTATAAACTTGACTATATTCCGACATGGAGAAAAATTACCTCCTTGGGAAAATTTCAAGGATCATGGTTCCGTTCCTTGTTTCTACAGTAGTGATGGTTCCACCTGCATCAATTTGCATGCGCGCTCCTGGCCTCCTCCATCTCCCACACATTTAGAAAACTGGGTTTATATAAGTTTCTCCAGGCGGATATTCCAATGTAATTAGTTTAGCATAATGGTAAATTTGGTAGTTTGTTGAGGAGGGGTCAGGGGATCAAATCCCGCCCCTCCCTATTTAAACATATTAACTGTTTGAATCCATATATTAAATCTTTGGTAGGGGTCAGGTCCACCTTGGGTAGGCCACCCCTTAACCTCGCCGTAATGATTGACGGGCGTGCTTGTGGTTGGTGCATTAAGGTTTTGCTGTATGGAGTGGTGTATTACGTGAGGCTGCTTGGTGGGGGCCGGCCCACATGGACTAGGAGGATTTGATCCCCGTCAACCTTGCATTCATACATGTGATTAATGTTAAGGTTTGGGGGTGTGGTTCCCGGGGTGGCGGGGTCATCGCTACCCACCCCACACGGTGTTTAGTTGAATGGTTTCAGTGGCAGCGGGGTCATGGCTGCCCACCCCATTAATATCTGTATTAATCCAATGGGGTATGAGGGGTGATGGGGGTGGTGGCCTGCCACCACATTCATTATTTTTTTTTTAATTTGTATTTTAAACATAGGGTCTTTTAAAATTATTTAGATTTGAGGCTGAAGGAGACAAAATAACTGGGCCACAAATTTGCCTGGAATCTGGCCCAGGTTGGCCAGAATCCAGTGGCTGGGTTCTATCCAAATTGTGGCCTCCTTAAGCCTGCCCAGTCAGCAAAATTCAACTAAACTTTGACTACTTCTAAATCTCGCATACGGACTTGGTTTGACGAACCACTCACACCACCATGATTAGGACATCGAGATATACACTTTGGTCTTAGTCCAAAATCATTCTGATCACTTTGATTTTTGAGCTTCCATCAACCCTCTTTGCCCTATGTGTGTCTCTTGAGCCACCTGGATCAATCCTCCCCACTAAGGAGCTTTTGGTCCTCCAAAAGCATAAAAAATAATTTACAACTTCTATGTACCTTGTCTATACCACAAATGTCTTGAAAGGTCTCGCTTCCATCTCCTTCACCTTTGTTCTCTGGAGCCTTAAATGATGAGCCGACACCTGCAACCTCTGCAACTTGTAGTACATTTTTTTTTCAAATTACATGCTTGTCTTTCATGACCAACTAATGACCCAAGCATCCCACACTTTCCATGAGTTTATAACACATACTCAGTGGTCAAGTTTACATCAAGATGGACACAATACCCCATCTACGAAAAATAGGGCCAACATATCATTGTTGCTTCAACAAGTGATGGAAAACACATCATCATTGCGACACATGATTTACAATCATAAGGCCAAACACTATTGTCTTGAAAAGTGATGGAAAAATGACATCACTTTCACAGTTTATCATGCTACTCAAAATAAGACCAAACATCATTGTTGCTGAACAAGTGATGGAAAACACATCATCACTTTTACATTTTAAAATGCAACAAATGATTTACAAAAGTACGACCATGAAATGCTAACATATCTAGGAACCATTTTTAAATTATCAAGGTGAATACGTCATCACCCTGTGATGGTTTTTCTTGTCGAATAATTGTTTCATTTGGTTCACCGACACTTTGTCTTTAAGGTGCTGCTCTGGATGGAGCCTCCAACAAGTGGCTCTTTGATGGCCACTTCTGTCGTAATGACTACAATACATCTTCTTTCTCCATATTTTCTTAACATGTTTATTTACCTACCATTGAGAGGGTCTTTCACGCCTCATCCTTTTGTGTGCTGCCATTCTTTTCCAACACTTAGAAAATGTATGGTTATGTAATCCACAAAAGGTACATGTTTTTAGATGTCATGTTTTAAGTTCATCTTTAACAACATGATTATAATCGAAATGACCATTCAAATGTCAAGACTAGTTATACCTTTCCTTGATGTCTTTAGTGTCAGTATGGCGATAAGAGCTTGCCTCAGCGCTTTCCCTGCAATGGAAACTGCCATGGGATGATGGGGATGTTTTCCTTTCATTCTCTTTCTTCGATGATTTTGACGATGTCTCGGAAGAATCATCGATGTTTATGCACAACCTCATGTTTGTCCCTGTAATTTGGATCTCCAAATCTCCAACATAAATCATACTATGTGATGATGAAACTGAAAGGAAATCAACATCTTTTACCTCCTCTGTTGATTTGGAATAAACTGATGAGGGCTTCTCATCATCTGTTGTTGGTGGTTTGCTAGCTATCTTGGCGCATTCCCCCACTTCTTTCCTGACATATCCAAGTCTTATTCGACAGGGTAATTCTTCTACTTTGATGGGGTTGAAAATGCCTTGGCCATTAACGCCCAAGCCCTTTCCTTCATACCCCATTCTCTTCAAAAGTTTGGAGCCAATTCCTGTGGTATGATTTTCAAAAATAGTGAAATCATCATCAGGACACATACATGAATTCAAAGAATTAATTTTTACCTCACATGGGCCACGTTATAGCTTTTCCAAGGCCTCATCCTTAGCTTGCAGCTGTCGTAGCAATTTTTTTTTTCTTCTTTCTCTTCATGTAGATGCGTCTTCAATTCAACGTTCTTTGTTTGAATATTATGTTTTTTGTGCTTCGATTCTTCTAGGGCCTCTTTCGTGGCTTCAATAGAAGCTGCAATAACTCATTTTCCTCTGTCTATTTCTGTAGAGTTTCATACATTATTTCCACCCTTTTGGAAATTTTGAGCATGGTCTTGTACATTGCTTTTTCATGCTTTGTTGCTGCACGTTTCATTGTTCACCCTGCAATTCACATCCATGCAAACACCACTTTGATACCCCTTGATCCAGGTCCGGGTGTGACAAAGGAGCCTTCCAAGACATTTTACTTTCGTTATGTGTTAGATTTCATTTTTAAAAGAACATAAGTGAATACATCTGCATGCTGTAAAGAAGAGGAACATGAAATTCATCAACACATGAAAACATAAGCTGTTGATAACGGAGTTCCTCCAAGAGGGACTATGTCTCTAGGCCCCAGTGTTAAGATGTTACAGGCCGCTACATTAAGTGCTATCAATAGTGATTATGTACGTAGAGGTGATGTCGTTATCATACAAGGAAAAATTCCCTCACACAGGAGTGGCTCCAAGAGATGTTCCGCTACAGTAACTCTCAGTCAAAAGGTCTCCTATCAGTATGACACATACTCATGCATGATGAGCATCCCGCCAACATGGCATAACAGGGATCTTAATGCAAAACATACATGACGACAACATGAGTATCCCATCAACATACAACAAAGGGATCTCAAAACACAACATCACGAATCATGACAATAAGTACATCACACACATGATTCCGCATCACATCAAGCAAGAATCATGAAACAAGTAATAGACAGGATCCCACATCAAACATCAAATAGGGATTTGTGCAGCACAATGCATAGCAAAAGAAGTACATGAACACACTGCATATAACTCACATCCTGGGGCCATCTGAAGAAGTGGATGTCAAACTGCTAAAGCTGTTTGGACCATCGATCTCACGACATCGAATCGCATGGAAATCACTGCTCACACATGAATGCTGACACCTACACTCCACTTAGAAAAGTGGCTAAAGAATAGAATGAGAAAATGAAAAATCTGAATGCACCATCAGATTTGTGGCGTCGAACAAAATCGACTATCAAATTTTTGAATTTAGAGAAATTGAGAATCTAGGGCTCAAGGAATCTTTTAGATTCCCCCTAGATTCCTCAAAGATTTTGCTCCATGTGTGGACTGGAAGTCTACAATTCAAAAAGAAAATCCGACCTCGCCATTGCGATCCCTATGGAAAACCGTGAAAAACGACTATAAACTTGACTATATTCCGACATGGAGAAAATTACCTCCTGGGGAAAATTTCAAGGATCATGGTTCTGCTCCTTGTTTCTACAACAGTCATGGTTCCACCTACATTTATTTTCATGCGCACTCCTGGCCTTTTCCATCTCCCACACACTGAGAAAACTGGGTTTATATAAGTTTCTCTGGGCAGATATTCCAATGTAATTAGTTTGGCATAGTGGTAAATTTGGTAGTTTGTTGAGGAGGGGTTGGGGGATCAAATCCCACCCCTCCTTATTTTAACATATTAACTATTTGAAGCCATATATTAAATCTTTGGTGGGGGTTGGGTCCACCTTGGGTGGCCCACCCCTTAATCTTTGCCGTAATGATTGATGGGCGCGCTTGTGGTTGGTGCATTAAGGCTTTTCTGTATGGATGGTGGCATATTAAATGAGGCAGCTCAGTGGGGGTCGACCCACGTGGGCTGGGCAGGTTCGATCCTCACCGGCCTCACCTTCATACATGTGATTAATATTAAGGTTTTGGGGTGTGGTTCCCGGGGTGGCGGGGTCATGGTGACCCACCCCACATTGTGTTTAGTTGAACAGTTTCGGGGGCGGCGGGGTCATGGCCGCCCCCCCATTAATATATGTATTAATCCAATGGGGTATGAGGGGTGGTGGGGGTGTTGACCCGCCACCACATTCGTTATTTTTCTTTTAAATTTTTATTTTAAACATAGGGTCTTTTAAAATTATTCGGATTTTAGGCCGAAGGAGACAAATTAATTGGGCCACAAATTCATTTGGAATCTAGCCCAGGTTGACTAGAATCCGGTGGCCAGGTTCTATCCAAATTGTGGCCTCCTTAAGCCTGCCCAATTAGCGAAAGTCAATCGAACTTTGACTGCTTCTAACTTTCACATACAGCCTTGGTTTGACGAACCATTCACACCACCATGATCAGGATGACAAGATCTATGCTTTGGTCCTGGTCCAAAATCATTATGATTACTTTGATTTTCAATCTTCCAACCCTCTTTGTCTTGTGTGTGTCTCTGGAGCCACTTGGATCAATAAATGCTTATAGGTTGAGTTACTAGTCTTGGAAGCCTTGGTTGGACAAATTCTCTAGAAGCCTAGAAAAGTTGTGGGTTATGTAAGTAGTCTTAGAGCATTGGTTGGACAAATGATATGGAGCCTAACAATAGTTGTGGGTTGAGCTACTAATCTTGGAAGATGGTTTGGAACAAATACTCTGGAGCCTTGGAAGGCTTGGGTAGGGACCAATCTGATGTTGATGTTATGATGTCTGACTGTGAGGTGGAATCACTGTTTGATGGGTTGAGGTGGTTTGGCCTCTAGAAGCCCTAGATGGTTTTAATTGATGTGTTTTATGTGATCCCTCATTCATGCTTGGAATATGGCACAAGGGTGACTAGCTGAAGAGAGATTTGGCTCAACCATGTCTATTGTCGGGTGGAATATGGTAGTTCCATACCAGGTTGGATTTTGCATCATTAATATGAGGTTATTTATCCTTGTTATATCACGAGTATTATACTGGTTTATATGTGGATGATATGGATGATATTTCCTTTGTATTTTTGTGGTTATTATGCTTGTTATGAACATGTATTATGGCAGTGCCTATGTATGGTTCTCATGATGTTTTTACTTGTAAACCAATGAACAATGTATCTATGGACTAATGGATGAAGTGATAGCTAATTTGTTGAGGCTTCAATGCTTCTTAGAGATCTTTAGATAAGTAGGAGACCCTTATGCTCATATATGTTTTTTACATCTGTAGATTACATATTTGTGACATGTTTGACGAAATTCTTGTCATGGCTAGTAGGGATCCAATCAAGGGCTTCTTCAAGTAATTGTATTTGTATAATCATTCCATTGCTATCTTTCTGTTATGAAGGCATCATTTAGTTCTGGGTAGTGACCTGGGCTCTGGGCTTGAAAAAGTGACTCAAATCCCAGGGATGCTGGCACAACACTAGAAAAAATAGTCCCTAGACGTTGACATACCATACCGTGGGAGAATCCAGAGCCATCTGGACACTGGAATGTCCATATCATGGGAGCATCCAGGGGTTAATTGGTCTAAAATCTGAGTGGGACTCAGGGGTTGGTTACTTGAGAGGTTGGGATAGTTCCTAAGAGTCTTGCTGTTGTTGTGGAAGGTTTGTATGGTGTGTTTCCATCAGTTCCACTTCCTCAATATGACTTAGGAGGTCAAATCATATCATAGTAACTTCTCGTCACATGTTTACCCTGGTTGGATGGTTACTTGGGTAGATGTGGGAGGAGTGTGTTACAATAACATACCATTTATAAATAGTTTTTAGGGAAATGGACATCCATACAACCTAGCAACATTTTTTCTAAAATTATAACTGATATTTTTATATTATTAATAAAAAAAATTGTTGGTTGTGACCAGCTACACATAATGCAACCCTAGATTCACATCACAAATATTTCTAGAGCATAACTCTTTCAGGTTTCTTATAGTTACACACCATACATAACATTGGAATAAAATAACAAGATCATTTTTTTATTAACTATAACTAGTATTTCTATATTATTAATAAAAAAACTACTAGTCCATGACCAAATACACACAATGCAGGCCCAAATAATACATGTCCAAATGATATAAGTCAAAATGATACAACTTAATATGGTACTGTAGGTGAAAACGATACATATGATAATAAACATGAAGAGAGGCATCATAACGATTTATCAACAATGATCCCTGATGGAGTCTATATGATCAATGTCACTAACTACTGCCAATAAATTGCTCATTATCATGTATATCATGATCATCAACATCATGATCATCATCAATGTCATCATCGTTATCATCTGCCTCAGTGTCCTCTCCATCTACCTCATCATCATTGTCTCAAATGTCTTAACCAAACCCAACATGATCTAGATCAATCTCAGGATCAACTGGATCTTTTGAAAGATCCATGTTCTGTAAAAAAAACATTCAAAATGAAAAGTTATTATTCATTTCATTCATTATTTAATATTTATGTTATATTTCTATTATTACAACATATGAAACAAAACCATAATCATATTACATCATATATGTTATCACATTAATTTAGTTTTTATTTTTTTTTAGAAAACGCTGACAGTTTCAAAGTTAGCATTTTAATTGTAATAAACAAGGAAATCACCGATAACTGCACTATCAACGCTTTAAGTGTTTCAGTTATATTTTTTGAAGAAACTCACTGACAATGGGATTAGCAACATTTTCAATAAAGATGACAGGCCAACTGTTAGTGCCAAAAACAAATTTAAAATTTAAAATATTGAATTACACTAACTAGGTCAGTGTCAATGATGAACTCTGCAAAGTGTGCCATGGGTAAGTGTGAGGTTAAATCATAAATATTCTGCCTCCATCAGTGTATGGTTTGTTGAATAATCATGGGTTAAAACATGTTTCCTCCAAATTGTAATCATTTTTCAAAATCAGAATGATTTCCATTACCCGCCATTAAACTCATTGCATTGTGTAAATTTGTCTTTTCACTTGTAAGTTTCGTTACTGTGTTGTTTATTTGTTAACAATTAACAATATATCGTCTGGTTTATCCCGCAAGGATCTAGGATCAAATCTCGGGGCTTTTAGTTTCCAGCTAATGACTATGATTGGGAAAGGTGGCAAAGCTAATTGGGCTGAGCCCACAACAGTAGATTTGTTGGACTTAATCCCAACAACTCTTTTAGCAAGTCGGTTGGAGTGAGTTTTTCCACCACTGCATTGACTACCATGATGTTGTGGTTCATTCATTCGCTAAAATTTTTGATGGGAACTAGGTGGAAGTCAGTGGACTCTCCTTCCTGGTTACAAAGCAGCTAATGTCATAGGCCACAACCTTGCGAATAGACAAAGAACGAATTTTTAAAAGCCATGTTTTGGCAAGGTCGATGTGCCCTTCTTTGTGAAGGAGGAATTCAAGGATCACAATTTGAGGGCTGGGGTTCAAAAGGACTAGCTACAAGACAAATGGCACGGCTTGCTTCACATCTCTCAGCAATATTTCACATGCGAAGGAAGATTCAATCCGGTAAACCTATATCATTTCCATTTTCTTGCACATTTCATTGGTCAGGTTAGAATGAACGCCTATTTCTATTCAATGGAGAGTCTCAGGCATATGGTAGCTCATTTTAGAGCCATAATCGACCCTTCTTGCCATTTTATCTACTGTCAAGCCCTCATTAAACTGCTGATTTAAAACTAGTTAGCCAAGGCAGGGAGAAGTTAGAGCCACTTCCTGTTTTGGGGAGGTTTTGAGCCTCAACCCCTTGAAAATCGAAGAGGAAGGCCAAAGACTACTTAAAGGGGGAAAAATACTCAAGAAACAACCCCTGTTGAGCCAACTTCTAGCCAGAATAACACAGAAGTCCCTTCTACATCCTCTGGCCCTAAAATTCCCAAATTTTACCAAAGAAAGAGTGTCAGTCTTAGTAAACTAGAGTCTGCATCTCCTGTAAACTTACCTTCTGCTATAAGTTCTCCCCAGGTCTTGAGTTCACCTGTTGCATCCTCCCATGTAGACACAACTACACCAGAAATTGTTAAAGGCAAGGAAGTTGAAGTTGAGACCCAAGATGAGGAAACATTGTTTGAAACTTTCAAAGGAGGCATAAGACCCCATAAAAGGCCAAAAAACAAATTAAGGTATAAAATTAACTTGAGAAGCAACCCAGATTTAGCCAAGGAGGCAATTGATGTAGATAATGTGCCATTAGAGGACCTTATCATCAACAGAAAGAAAACTATAGGCTCTAAGAAGAGGATGGACAAAGAAACTATACGAAAAGGTCCTATGGAGACAAGACAAAGAAAGAAACAAAGGTTGGAGAAGGTGGATGTGCTTCTTAAAGCAACCAACACCCTTAGTAAGGAGGCTTGGGGTCATTTTGAAATTCTTGGTTATGAACTTAAGAAACAATGTTTTTCTTTTATCACATAAAATATGCTTAACAACGTTTTTATAAATAGCAAAGTAGGAAGAAGCTGACATTCCCACTGTTAGTGATTTTAAAAGAAGTAGGGAGCACTGACATTTCTGTTGTTCACGAAATTTTGACAAGTGATAATGCTGACATTCCCACTGTCAGCAAATTCTAAATATAGGCATAAAAAGGAAACGCTGACAGTCAGTTGGTCAGCTAAAGCTTCAATTCAGAAAAAGAAAGAAGCTAACAACGGTAGTATCAATGGATTTCACCAGGAAGGCCGATGGATACAAATGATAATAGAAAAACAATTTTGGTGAAGATTGAACATGTTTGCAAAGGGACTTGTTTTCCAACAAGGAGTCAGTTTTATCAATGAGGGACTTGTTTCTATTTTCGAGGAAGATATTCTAAAGATACTTTTCTTTTCCTCTATGATAGCATATATTGCAGTAGATATTTTATTTTTAGAAAAAAATTATGTAATTAAAAATATTTTCCACATGCATGAACTTATAATATTTTGATATTTTTGGATTATTGTAATTAATATTGAAACTATAATCATGTGATCAATTGATGTAATGTTTGTAAAGACAATTTCTGAAGAAGGGAAAAAGGTTGGCTTTTATTGTAAACAAATTAGCATTCTGGTGTACTTGAGCATATCTTAAATATATTATAGTTTGATGAAGATTTGCAAAAAATTCATGTGTTGTAGTTCCCTGTCTGTTATTTCTCTGTTATAAAAAATCTTCTTCATGTCTAGAAAATGTTAATATCTGAGATTGGGATTCATTAAAGATCCTTTCTCATATTTCTCAGTCATTAGTTCTTGTTCCTATCAACTATATTTCTGTTTTCTTTTCTGTATTTTTCTTCTAAATTTCTCAAGTTGTTAAAGGAGTTATTGGTAGCCTTTTCTTTATGTCTTGCTCATTAGGTCTATAGCATCATTTGATAAAACTAGACTCCATGCCCAATGGTGTATTTTATATACAACCCAACCAATTTTTCATCCTACAAACTAAATCTGGCCATAGAGTTTAAAGTGTAAAGTCTACTACTACAATGACCTAGGGTAGTTGTGCCTTAAGGAGAGATCCCTCTCTGGGTTGAAGGGCATCTTTCAACCTAAAAGTGGTTCGAGGTTACCTTGGAGATTTTCCCAAAACCAAGTTTCCTCTAAGTGATAACATTTTGGCACCATTCCTAGGGAACAAAAGGCATATTTTTTCCCCAAACGATTTGATTGTTGCAGATAAGATCTCTGAGGGCAAACAAATATTTGTATCTCAGTTTGGTTGCAAGATGTTTTCTCTGGAAACTCCACATTACAATATGGAGGATTCTTATTGATGAAGTTATGGCTCATACAAGCATTTATACTCAGAGGAACCCTGATTGAAATCGACCCCAGACTTTGTCAAGCCCAGAAAAGTTGTTTAGGAAAAAAAACTCCTAAGCAATCAAGAATGGTCAATTTAGAAAGGACTTTTTCTCTACCTGCAAATATTGAAGATTTTGAAGACTTAGTGTTAGATATTAAATTCAAAAGTAATTTACTTAGATATAAGTTTGAAAGTATCCTATTAGATATTATTCTTGATCCAACATATCTAAAGACATTTACCCTTGGGCCCTCTATCCCAGAACTAGAGATATTACCACAAGAATTTGAGATTTGGTCTCATTTTAAAAAATTAGAATATAAAGTCCAAGAACTTCAGGAAGTTGCTACTAGATCTCCAACTTTTCTTTATTTTATCCCATCTTTCAATTTCTCATTTGTCCTATGTGGGTGTCCAAAATCCTATTCCATCAACTGTTATCACAACACTCTCAGTGCCTTTGAAATCCATTGTCCTAAGTCCTGCTACCAGTGTAGTTTCACATCTCAGACTTATTGCTGCCTGATATGTACATTTGGATCTTGAAGGTCAGATACATGAAATCCCTTTAAATTATGGACAACGTTGGATCCATTTTTATGGTACTAGATGTTATACAACTCAACAACATGTAGACAAGCTTAACGACTTTATAGATCTAGAGGAGGTTGACCATGAAGATGTCCAATTGATACTTTTTGCACAAAGTCTATTGAGTGAGGTAAATAAATGATTTAGATCTTTACCTATAACAAGTATCAATACTTTCCGGCAGTTTGAATAGTTGTTTCTTGCCAAATGGGAAGTGAAGAAAAACCCCCTGTAGATTTTAGTCGAATATGACACTCTTAAAAGGAATCTAGGGGAATCTGTCCAAGAATTCAGAACTAGATTTAATAAGATCTATAATTTGATTCCAAATCAGATCAAAATCCCTCTCGGATTAGATTTGTTACACTATCCCGATGATTTTGATGCCGATTTGGCTTATCAGCTTCGTGAGAGAAATCCTGTTACTTTAGAGGCAATAAAAAGTAATGAAATTGGGGTAGAATCCAATTTGTTGGAAAAGAAGGAAAAAATGAAGGCCAAAAGGAGAGTAGGTTTCAAAGAAGAATCGTATTCATCTCCTGACTTAAAATTTTATGTGATGCTGAAAACAATGGAGAAGTTGGTGGATAAATTAACTCCTCCCCAAGTTGAAAATCAATCTCAAGTCAAGAATCCAAAATTTTAGAAGACCCCAGGATACTCAAAATCGTCCTAGAGAGCAGAAAGGTCTCGAAGAACAACAAAATTCTACTTTTCAACCTCTTTTTCCAGAATCTTTCATTAATGAGAGTGCCATTGATGAATAAGATCACCAAATTGGTTGTTTCAATGATAAAGAAACCCGAGTATTTGCCACCAAATAAGAACATGACATTTCAGCTGGATGCTTAGGAGAAAAAGACATCATTCATCTTTGTGATTCAATTGTTTATCAGCAGGGGTATAATAATGCGGTGGAATATTTTCAGAGACTATACAATCTTAGAAACTAGAATGTCCCTATTAAGACTCCTCCACATAAGACAACAACTAAAAAACAAGCTGAAACTAGAAAAGAGATATTAAAGAAAGCATATGAGCCTAAGAAGGACAATCTGATTAAAGAAGAAGAAGTAGAAAAAGAGACCAAGGATTAAAAAAAAACATAGTCAACATTTAATTTGGAATCTGAAATCAATAAGTTGAAAGTATCCATTCCTTTTGCTAAACTTTTGAGAAATGAACAATATAGGAAAATAATTTTTACTATGGTTAAAAGTTCAGGAACTAATAAATTCAACATAAATTCACAATATTCTTTAAACCTAGATGATGATGCTCCAGTTTTTTTTTGTTCCACATGTCACTAGTTTAAACAATGATGTTCCCCCATTTTATGTAACTATGAATATACATGATATGATCCTTCACAACGTCATATTAGACTCCGGAGCTTCACATAACCTCATGTCTAAGTCAGTCACGGAACATCTAGGACTCAAAGTTACTATACCCTACAAAGATTTGTTATCTTTTGATTCCAGAAAAGTGAAATGTTTAGGGATGATAAAGGATTTAGTTGTCACCTTATCTCAACTTCCTGCTAAGAGTGTATTGATGGATATAGTGGTAGTAGACATTCCAACTAGATTTGGCATGTTGTTATCCTGATCTTGGGTAGCAAGATTGGGAGGATCTTTATAGATGGACATGTCTTATGCTTCAATCCCATTATTTGGTGAATTGAAAATATTATACTGTGAGGTCCAAATGGCCTATATGGTGACTAGTAGAACACAAC
Source organism: Pinus taeda (assembly GCA_000404065.3). Lineage (NCBI taxonomy): Eukaryota > Viridiplantae > Streptophyta > Pinopsida > Pinales > Pinaceae > Pinus > Pinus taeda. The sequence continues at coordinate 60,580 of APFE030864743.1, read as the reverse complement.
TGGATAATCATCCCATCTATGCAGAAGATACAAAATTGGGGTCACAAATTTTCTTTAATTATTGCTATTTTAAGGGAGAAATATCAACGAAAGATGAGACTAATGTTTAGTAAAAACAGGTTGAGAAATTTTCAGATGAAGTTTAGAAATTGTACTTTGATGGTTCCACTTGTGAGGAGGGTTCTAGAGCAGAAATATGGATTGTTCCACCAGATTATACAAGCCAATTACATTAATTTAAATTGTATTTTGGTGGTAAAAATAACGTGGCATAATATGAAGCTCTCATCATTGGGTTAAATTTGTTAAGTGAGAAAAAGGTGAAGAAAATTCACATTTTTGGAGATTCGAAACTAATTGTGAACCAAGTCAAAGGTACTTATCAAACCAAACATCCGAGGATGAGAGCCTACAAAAATGAGGTATGGGATTTATTTTCTAACTTATTTTCTGAACATGAAATCTCGTTGGTATGAAGAGAGGAGAATGGAATTGTAGACTCTTTAGCAACAGATGTTAGTGCATTCAAGATTCCAATTCATCCCAATGAAATATATGAGATCAATGTTAGACACACACCTTATATTTCAGATAATACTAGCCACTATTAGGTGTTTGAAGACGATAAAAAATTAAAAGATTTCTTGAAAGAACAAATGAATTTCTCAACACTCCAATAGACAAGCATGAAGATGAAACTACATATAAAAATTCTGAATTAGTAGTATTTTTGAACACTGTGACTAGATAGGAAATTATTCAATTAAGTAACAATCTAATCCCTAGAGGATTGGTTCCTTTAGAAAAGTTGTCTGATTCTAATGTTGTGGAAGTTAAGCCAAGATTCCTGTGAAGAGATGATGAGATGGAAGATTACAATTTGGAAACTAACAATGACCCAAAGATAGTCAAAGTTTCTAATACTTTGAAAAGGAGCAGAAACCAAACTATGCAAAATTGTTGAAAAAGTTTGCTGATATATTCGCTTGGAGATGCGGAGATTTGAAGATTTATGACCAGACCATCATCCAACATACTATACCACTTAAGGAAGATGAGAAACCTTTAAAAAAAAAGTTAAGAAGGATCAATCCAAAGCTACTTCCACTAATTGCAAAGGAAGTAAAAAGATTGTTAGTTGCAAAAATCATCATTCCATTCAGATTTTCAAATTGGGTAGCAAACTTGGTGCCAATGAGAAAGAAGAGCAAGCAAATTCGTCTGTGTGTGGATTTTATAAGTTTAAATAAAGTCTCACTAAAATATAATTATCCTTTTTTGAAAATGGATCACATTCTGCAGAAGGTGGTTGGCTCGGAAAGGATTTATATGCTAGATGGGTTTTTAGGGTATAATGAGATCATGGTTGACCCAAAAGATAAGGATAATACTACTTTTATCATGCCCTGGGGTACATTCATGCATTCTAAGATTCCATTCAGACTCATGAATGTCAGAGCTGCTGTCCAACGTCCAATGGATATAAATTTTGTTGTCGAAAGAGATAAGTTCATGGTAATTTATCTAGATGACATTACTGTTTTATCAAAATATGAATCCACCCATTTGAAACATTTGAGGATAGTTTTTAACAAGTGTAGGAAATTCAGAGTTTCTCTAAATCCAAAAAAATCCCATTCGCCATGAAGGAAGGCAAGTTGTTGGGACACATAGTATCAAAGGAGGGCATCTAAATAGACCCCAACAATCCAAACAATTGAGCAACCGAGAAACAAGAAGGAGGTGCAATATTTCTTAGGTAAAGTAAATTTTCTATGGCATTTTATTCCAAAAATTGAAGAAATTTTAAAAGTAATGTTGAATATGCTTAAGAATGGGAGTGAAATTAAGTGGACTGAGTAAGCAAAGAATTATTTTAATTATATAAAAAGAGCTTTAGGCCAAGCACCTCTACTCATTCGTCCAAATTTTTCAAAGGATTTCATTATTTTCTCTTTCGCCTCCAAGCACACCATCTCTAGTTTTTTATTTTAGAAGAATGAGGCAGGTTAAGAAAAACTAGTTTCCTTTTCAGCAGGGCATTGGGGATGTTGACCTAAAGTAAAATATTCTAGACAAACATGCATATTCATTAATCAAAGCACTTAAAGATTTTAGAGTTTTTATTCTACATTCTCATGTGATTTCATATGTGCCAGATGCTGCAATAGAGAGTATTTTAGTACAAACAAACAATGATGACAAAAGAGGGACATGGATTGTTAAGATGTTAGAGTTTGACTTGGAAATCAAGCCTACCAAGTTAAATAAAGGACATGATTTGGCTAGACTAATGACTGAAGGCAATCTTGATACTTTTGGTATAAATTTGATTTTTGAATTATTAGATTTGCCAAGTGAAGAATTAGTGGTTAAAGCAGAAGATTGTTTCAAGCAATGTTTGTGGCATGCTATTGTTTTTTACATTCTACAGAATTTACAAGTACCACCAGGAATAGATAAGACCTGGGCTAAATTTTTGAGGCTTAAATCTGTTAAGTATTGTATTTTAAATGGTTATTTATATTGGAAATACCCTCAGGGTATCTTGTTGAAATGCCTATTAGAAGATGAAGCTAAGAAAATGAGTAAAGACTCTCATGAAGGAGCCTGTGGAGGACATCATTACGGGAAGGCCACAACAAATAAAATATTGAGAGCTGGATTTTACCAGCCTACTTTATTTTCTAATGTTAGAAAAGAAGTAGAAGCTTGTCATAAATGTCAGTTGTTTGAGGGTAAGTCAAAATTAATGTCTTTTCATTTGAAATCTATCTCCGTGGAGGCACCTTTTCAACAATGGGGCCTTGACTTCATAGGTGAAATTCATCCAACATCATCAACATATCACAGATAGATCTTAATAGGGACAAATTACTTCACAAAATGGATTGAGGCACTTCCAAGAAGGAAAGTACTGATCTTGTGGTTATTCAATTCTTAGAAAATATTATTTCTAGGTTTGGTTGTCTAAAGAGAATTATCACTGATAATGAATAGTGTTTCAAATCTAATATAATAGTAAAATTGTGTGAAGACTACCATATCAAGCTTAGCCATTCCACAACCTATTACCCTCAAGGTAATGGAATGGCAGAGTCCTAAAATAAAAATTTGATCAGAATTATTAAAAATATGTTATAAGACAACATGAAGGCTTGACATACAAAACTCAAGTTTTCCTTAAGGGTAGATAGAGTTAGTACTAAGAGGTCAATCAACACTACTCCTTTCCATTTAGTATATGGTGTCAACACAATGTTTTTTATTTCAATTGTAATTCCTGTTATGAAATATTTAAAAGAATTAAAAGAAGAACCAGGTCATCTACATAAGAGGATATATCAGTTAATTGAAGTACAAGAAACCAGAGTTAGAGTGTGAAAAATCTCAGGAAGTACAAGATCAGATCAAGAAAGTTTTTGGCAAGAAAATTGAGGAGGATGAATTTAAATTCCAAGACTTAGTTTTAAAATGGGATGCCCATATTGAGGATAAGGGAAAGCATGGGAAGTTTGACAACATTTTGAAATTACCATTCAAAATAGCAGCTTTTTGGGGTAAGAATAGTTTCATTCTATAAAATTTAGAAGAAGAAGTGCTGTCAAGAGGTCTAGTCAATGAACAATTCCTAAAACATTACATTTCCTAAAGATGAAGGATAATTTCCAGAGTTCATTGTACATATCATATATTTTATTTGAAAAATATTGTAGGTGTGGATGAGCATTTCGAGGAAACTGAAGCCTGAAGAGAAGGCCCTAAGGTTTTGATAGTGTTTATCAAAAGAATAAGTTGTTTTACAGCTAGTTATATTTTTCAAAAAAAAAATCTAGAGTTTGTAAAAAGAACATCTTTTAAGAGATGAAGGTTTTTAGTTTTGAGTAAGCAAAGTTTTTGTCATGAACAAGTATTTGGTAATAAATAGGAAACTATTCTATTCTTTTCTTGCTGCCATCATTGATCGACAACATCCACATGGAGCCAACTGTTATCACATTAATTTTGTTTTTAATTTTTTTTAAAAAACACTGACATTTTCAGTGTCGACATTTTAGTTGTAATAAACAGGGAAATCTCCTATAGTGGGGATATCATTGCTTTAAGTGTTCCAGTTATATTTTCTGAATAAATTTGTTGAAAACAAGCTTATCAACATTTTCGATAAATTTGATAGGCCGACTGTCAGCGCCAATCTTTTTATTTTTATTATTTATTTATTTTTTTAATTTAAAATATGGAATTACGCTGACCACATCAGCATCAATGATGAGCTCTACAAAGCGTACCACAAGTAAGTGTGAGGTTAAATCATAAATATTACGCCGCCATAGATGTATGGTTCATTGAATAATCATGGGTTAAAATGTGTTTCCTCCAAATCAAAATGATTTCCTTTATCCGTCTTTAAATCCATTGCATCTTGTAAATTCGTCTTTTCATTTATAAGTTTTGTTATTGTATTGTATATTTGTTAATGATTGGCAAGATATCATCCAGTTTCCCCCACAATGATCTAGGATTAGATCTCGGGGCTTTCAATTTCCAACTAAATATTGCGATGGGGAAAGGTGGCAAAGCTAACCAGGCTGATCCCAAAACACCATATTTTTTTGCCATACATCCCGATATCCAACAACAGTTTCAACAAGCCGGTTGGAGTGAGTTTTTCCACTACTAAAATGGCTATCACGATGCTGTGGTTCATTCATTCACTCAAAATTTCAATGGAAACTGGGTGGAAGTCGGTGGGCTCTCCTTCCTGGTTACAAAGAAACTAATCTCAGAGGCTACAACTTTTCCATCAGATAAAAAACAAATTTTTAGAAGCCATGTGTGGGCAGAGGTCGATGTGCCCTTATTTCTGAAGGAAGAATTCAAGAATCACAATTGGAGAACCGGGGTTCAGAGGGACTGGATGCAAGAAAAAAGGCACATCTTGCTTCACATCTCTCAGCAATATTTCACAGGCGAAGGAAGATTCAATCGGGTAAACCTATATCATTTCCATTTTCTTTCACATTTGGCTGGTCAGGTTATAATGAATTCTTATTTCTATTCAATGGAGAGTCTCAGGCATATGAAACTCATTTTAGAGCCAAAACCAACCCTTCTCACCATCCATAAAGCCCTCATTAAACTGCTGATTGAAAACCAGTGGGCCAAGGCAGGGAGAACCTGGAGCCACTTCCTATTTTGGGTAGTTTTCAACCTCAACCCCCTAGAAATACTCAAGAAACAACCCCTGTTGAGCCAACTCCTAGCTACAAAAACATAGAGGTCCCTTCTACATCCTCTGGCCCTAAAATCCCCAAATTCTACCAAAAAAAAGAGTGCTAGGCTTAGTAAACTAGACTCTGCATCTCCTGTAAACTTACCTTTTTCTATTAGTTCTCCCAAGGTCTTGAGTTCACCTATTGCAACCTCCCTTGCAGACACAACTACACCTGAAATTGTTTAAGGCGAGGAGGTCGAAGTTGAGATCCAAGATGAGGAAACATTGTATGAAACTTTCGAAGGAGGAAAAATACCCCATACAATGACAAAAAACAAATTAAGGTATAAAATTAAGCTGAGAGGCAACCCAGATTTAGGCAAGGAGGTAACTGATGTAGATAATGTGCCATTGAAGGACCTTATCATCAACAAAAAGAAGACTACAGGCTCTAATAAGAGCATGGAAAAAGAAACTATAAGAAAAGGTCCTATGGAGACAAGACAAAGCAAGAAACAAAGGTTGGAGAAGGTGGATGTGCTTCCTAAAGCAACCAACACCCTTGGCTAGGAGGCGTGTGGTCATTTTGAAATTTTTGGTTATGAACATAAGAAACAAATTTTTTTCTTTGATCGCAGACAATATGATTAACAAAATTTTTATATACAACAGAGAAGGAAGGAGATGACATTCCCACTGTCAGTGATTTTGAAATAATCTGGGAGCGTTGCCATCTCTGTTGTCAGCGAAATTTTGACAAGTGATAATGCTGACATTCCCATTGTCAGCGAATGCTAAATACAAGAAGAAAAGGAAATGCTGATAATCAGTATGTCAGCGAAAGCTTCAATTCATGAAAAAAAAGAAGTTGACGACGACAGTATCAACAAATTTCACAAGGAATCCCGATGGATAAGAATGATAACAAAAAATAGTTTTGGTGAAGATTGAACTTGTTTGTAGAGGGACCTATTTGCCAACAAGGATTCAGTTCTATTAGTCAAGGACCTGTTTCTATTTTCGAGGAAGATATTACAAAGATACTTTTCTTTGCTTATATGATAACATTTATTCCAACAAATATTTTATTTTTAGAAAAACTTTATGTAATTAAAAATATTTTCCACATGCATGAAATTAGAATATTTTGATATTTTTGGATTAGTGTAATTAAGATTGAAATTATAATCTTGTGATTAGTTGATGTAATGTCAATAAAGATAGTTTATGAAGAAGGGAAAAAGGTTGGCTTTTATTATAAAAACATTAGCATTCTGGTGTATTTGAGTAGATATTATATATATTACAATTTGATGAGAATTTGCAGAAAATTCATGTGTTATAGTTCCCTCTCCGTTATTTATCTGTTATGAAAAATATTCTTCATGTCTGGAAAATGTTAGTATCTGAGGTTTGGATTCATTAATGCTTCTTTCTCGTATTTCTCAGTAATTAGTACTTGTTCTTATCAACTATATTTCTGTCTTCTTTTAAGCCTTTTTCTTCTAAATTTCTCAAATTGTCTAAGGAGTTATTGTTACCCTGCTTTTTGTGTCTTGGTCATTAGACATGTAGCATCATTTGATAAAACTGGACTCCATGCCCAATGGTGTGTTTTATATATAGTCCAACCAAATCTTTATCCTACAAACTAAATTTGGCCATAGCGTTTAAAGTGTAAAGCCTACTACTACAGTGACCTATGGTATTTGTGTTTTAAGGAGAGATCCCTCTTCGGTATGAAGGGACAAATTTCAACCTAAAAGAGGTTCAAGGTTTCCTTGGAGGTTTTCCCGTAGTTGGGTTTCCTCTAAGTGATAAAAATATCGAAGTGCACATATATACCATAATATAATTTCAATTAAGTTACAACTAAGATGTCATTACAATGATCTAAAGCATGCAACAATTTTAATAAATATTCGTAAATATCATAAAAAATTAATTTTACATTTTACTTGTCAATCTTAGTTTCTTGTGTTGCAAATGCATAGGCCTCGGATGACATTAAGGACCCCATATGGAATAGCTTTTTTCCCAACACTTTTGAGGAAATGAAGAGGGTTACCCAACCCAGGGATGAACTTGAGGAGGTAAGTATAGTGGCTATACTTAATAAGAGGGCAAGCACAATTAGAAGTTGCGCCACCTTCTGAGAAGATGAATATCACAAGTAAGAGTTTTTTTTTTTTCACTGCAAAAATTACTTTTTTATTATTCCTTAGAATAAAAAAATACAAGTTTTTGTTGTTTTTAAAACTTAACAAATTTTGACTAAAAATGCTACTAGTGTAACAACACAAAGTTGAAGATTTCAAGACTGTTCGAGAAAAACCTGTTTACAATCATCCATAAAGCCAAAGAAACTAATAATTTTGATCTTGAAAAAACTATATCAACTGATGTAATTGACGAGTTACAAATAGTGAGAACAAAAATGGTTAAAATACTAATAGATTTCTCAAGAACTAGAACCTGCCATAACCCAAGTAAGGGTTATGGAAATGGGTGTTACCGTGTTACCCCTATGCATATAAATAAAGACAGATGTAGATAGGTTAGGATTGAGTAGGTAGTAGAGCTTTCCACTTAGATTATTGACTTGACCTGTTAGAGAGGTATAGAGAAAACCACCTTGATGTGTTGGAAGGAAGAAGACTGAGCTCGAGGCAGGTCAGTGGAAGGGTACTGTCAAATATAAACAACATGCCATGATGGGGGCAATCCCATTGAAGAAAAGTCATGTGAAAAGATGTGATTTGAGAGTCACAGTCTTATAATTCAGATGCACCAGTGGTGATTTATTCTAACATTTGGAAGCTCAAAAACTTAGGTGGAGCTTAGAACCATGTGATAGGAGTTATACAAAAATGACCATTCTTTGCGTGGAAATCTCAACTGTGATGAGGGAAAGCGACTGATTAGTTTGCCGAATATGATTTGGGTTATAGGAGAAAGAATGTGAGTAGTCAAGATGAACCATGGAGTATCGAGAAGATGTGACCAAATATGGATAATACTAAGGTAAACATATAAAGTAAGCTGAAAATAACTAGGAAAACAAATGTGCCACGTGTAAACCATCTCATTAGGTTGAGCCGAAGGAGGATATTTCACATATCTTGAATAGAGATAACGATTCGGGTCTGTGAGCCATAATGATTGAACTAATGCCATAATCATATAGAACAAGGGAGCAAGAAGTGTGAAGTGCTATAAAATACCACCCGAGGTACAAACAAGGAACAAAGGAATTGTTGAGAGGAAGTATTAGAGCAGTAGAGAATTAGAGGAGACTAGGATTGTTCATGTTTAAAGTGGGAGGAGTAGTGCAAGCATGGTGCAAAGAGGGAGGAATATGATGAAGTGCACAAAGGGAGTTGAAGGAGGAATGAAAAATATTACGGACACGGCATGATAACGGGCCCCAAGTATTGATGATGGTAAGGTGAGGTAGCTATGGAAGAGGAGAATGTGTCGAAAGAGCTTGGGATGAAAAAATGACAAAAGGAGATTTTGTCTAAAGGAGGCGGTTAGTTTAGGCTAGGCCTCCACTCACAAGGATGTTTTTCATGTTATGGTACAATATCATAGTTAGTTTAGCTCAACACTAATTTTGGGAAGGCTTTGCAAGTATATTCAATAGACTGGTGTTGGCATAGTTTCCATTATGGGGGTTGTAGTAGCTAGAAAACCACTTGTCCTTCTACATGATGGCATGATGTGGGGACATTACGGGAAGAAATACTACTTAGGTGAGTGGATGGAATTACAAACACCTCGAGGGAACGTGGAAGTTGAATGAAAAAATATGAACCGTCTCGTCACAATGACCCTTGTGGTAATGTGGAGAAGGCTAGAGGATCGAAATCTACCCACTGCTCACTAGAGGAAGGAGTAGGTGTAGCGAAAAGAAGGGGACAAGGGTTAGGGACAAACATATTACTCGAGCTCGGAGCAATACTAGTAGTAAGGATTATTTTTCTAAGCATGATGCTGTGGAGAGGGGGGACATGGCACTCCCCTCCTAGGTTGTTTTTAGAGTGCTAGAGCAGCCAGACTCCTTGACAGCTCCTACAGCTACTATACCAAAGGATTGAAGACAACCTCAGTAAGGAAAAAGGTTACCGTATCCATGGGGATAGAAGGAGGACTAAGTGGCTCAAGGATGAGCCACATTTTTGTGTTGGGGGCTTGTTGGAGCCTATAATTTGTTTGTGAAATTTTTCTAAGTATGGGACTATGCAAGGGCCTTGAATTTTTTGTGTTGGGACTGATTTTTGGAGCTCTGCTATTAAATTCATTACTATACATATATAGCTATTTCCACACTGTGGATGTTCTTTTGCTGTATATGCTGTGTAAAGATGAATGGATAATGAGCATGATTGTGTAATTATTATGTTGTAGTGCATGACGCCTTTTGGTTATAGAGTAATATAACATGATGAACAATTGGGTTGCTCCTTATTTGAGTTATTATCTGAATGCATGTTTATGTTTATGGCATATCGTGCTATTGTGGATTTAATGCTTAGTTGTGGCTTTCAATTCTCATGAATGTTTGGAACGGTTTGGTCATTTTGAATTTTGTTAATGACCGTAGATAGTATTTCATTCTGTTAACGAACAATGTATGGTATTACGAATGTTGTCACTAATGGCTCAAAGTATAAGTCATTATTACTCTATGTGTGTCGTCATTGGTGACCTGTGTATGACTTGGTGAACCAAGGGGTTCGAAAATCCTGTGTGGTGCATAGTTTTAGGAATGGTGAAGTGTCTGTCTGGTGGGAGTCAAATGTTGTAGGTAATAGACAATCAAGTAAGACTGTGGAAACATGGTTCCAATAGTCACCCATTAGCATCTCTGGTGAGATTTCATTTACCCCGTGGGTGTTTCTGAAAGGGTCAATGCTGAGCGGGTATTTTTTGGCCACTGTGTAGCAAATACTGGTTCTGTCATAATCTCGTGCGCCAACAAAGAGGGAATGAAATTGCACTGGAAAAATACCAAGTAGCTAAAAACACCAATTTTGATTACTCACGAACTCTTTTATGTATTTTTTCTTGACATGAATATACTTAAATAACTGTTGTTGAGAGGGAACTAATCAACACTAAGTTGGGGTTCCATAGTGCATGCACACTAGAAAATAGAAAATCACTTTCCTTGATTATCTAGTAGCCTTAAAATAAGGTGAGAAACTCTAAAATAGAGCGAGAGTCTAAAAATGGTCTAAAATAGGGTTAACTAAATTGTACCTCAACCTTGTGGTGTAACAAAACCCTAATGGGCCTCAGTCTTGTGTTGTAACAATGCCCTAATGAGCCTCAATTCTTGGGTATGACAATGACCTCTTTGAGCCTTATTATATGTGATATGAAAAATATTATGACAGAGATATGAAGGGGATATAATGAGCCCTATGATAGAGATTTCATGACAGACCTATGAAAAAGATATCATGATAAACCTATGATAGAGATATTGTGTGCCTCAAGTAAATGCACACCGAGACAGTAATACTAAAGAAATAGTATAAAATTTGAATAAATTAGATTGCCTAAAATGGAGCTTGAGCATTAGTGAAGCAAGACAATTTTGGCATGCTTCACAAAAAGGCACACCCAACCTTCATTTTAAGGCCAAATTGAATGATTCAGTTTGGAGAGTATTTTTTTACTCATAAGTAACATTAATACAATTAAATATTTTTATTTTTTCACATATATATTTTTGTTGTTCAAGAATAATCCAAATTGCATGGATTTCATGGGGTAAAAGGCAGGGTTGTGTGCCCCAAATAAATGAACTACAGGACATGTAATTAATTGCAGTGATATAATGATCATTCCGTCCTATGGGTCTGTGAAATTGTACCTCAGTATTGTGGTGTAACAATGCCCTAATGGGCCTCAATTATTGGGTATCACAATGGCCTCTTTAGGCCTTCTTATCTATGACATGAGAAAATATTATGACAAAGATATGAAAGAGATATGCTGAGCCCTATGACAGAGATATCATGACATACCTATGACTGGTCTTCTCAAATAAATGCACAACATGACTACTAATTACTAATTAAATATCATACAATTTGAATCAATCAGATTGGTTAAGAAATGAAGCCTGAGCATGAATTTTAGTGAAGAAAGACAATTTTTGTTTGCTTCACAAAAATGCATGCGCAACCTTCATTTCAATGCCAAATTGAATGATTCAACTTGGACAATATTTTTTTTACTCATAAGTAACATTAATAAAGTTGGGGCAGCATGATCCGAATTCTCCACAGTATTATGTTCATTCTATCGACGTTTCTAAAAAGGTCCTAATGATGGACCCCATTTTGGGTTCGAAACGTCGACATAATGAACATAATACTGTGGAGAATTCAGATCATGCTGCCCCAAAAAACTACCACAGAGGCTTAAAGTCTAACATTAATAAAGTTAAGTATTTTTAATTTCTCTCTCTCACACACACACACACACACACACATATATATATATTGTTGAAGAATACTCAAAATTGCATGGAATTCATAGGGTAAAAGGAATGGTTTGTGTGCTTTAAATAAATGCCCACCAGGACTTGCAATTAATTGGCAGTGATATAATGATCATTCCATCCTTTGGGTCTGTGAAATTGTACCTCAGTCTTGTGGTGTAAAAAATTCCCTAATGGGCCTCAGCCTTGTGGTGTAACAACGCCCTAATTGGCCTCAGTATTGTGGTGTAATGACACCATAATGGGCCTCAATCTTATGGTGTAACAATGCCCTAATGGGTCTCAATTCTTGGGTATGATGGTGGCATCTTTGGGCCTTCTTATCTGTGATATGAGAAAAGATTATGATAGAGATACGAAGGAGATATGTTGAGCCCTGTGACATAGATATCATGACAAACCTATGAAAGAAATATCATGAAAAACCTATGATATAGATATCATGATAGACCTATGACTATTCCATTGCATTTTTACTTCTCATGTTATCTCTGCATAATTTCTTATGATGATATGGGGTGAATGAAATGTGAAAATGTTTTAAAATGAAATTATGTACAATAGAGACTTCTAGCCCTAAGAAAATTAACATTGTTAGTACTCTACAGGTTAATGGTTAATGATGAATATGCTTGAGTAAATGTTGAAAAATGTAATAAATTATATGGTTATCAAATCTAGTCCATAAAATTAAACATCTATGTGGGGAGAGAGGAAAAATTATAGGTCACCTATGGATGGTAATGAATCTATTTTCCCCATCGAAAGTATGGATATGTTTGTAATTTTGGTTTTTTGTTTCTATTTGAATTTTAAAGTGATTTTTGAGTTGATTGATCTTGTCAGATACTCAAAAATAATTTATACCTCTGATTTGAGTTGACTGAACTCCCAGATTTAACCAAGATATTTTACTTCTGTGATGTTATTAGAATTGAATTTAAAAGAGCATAAAGGAAAATATATGCATGTTGTAAAGAATAAGGAACATGACAATAATCAACAACATAAAACACAAGACATTGATAACGGAGTTCGTCCAGGAGGGACTACGTCTCCACGCCCCAGTGTCAAGATGGTGTAGGCCACTGCATGAAGTGCTGGAAAGAGTGATGATGTACATGAATGTGTTTTCTCTATCATGGAAGGAATATGCCCTCACACAAGAGTGGCTCCATGACATGCTCCGTTGCAAGAACTCTCATTCACAAGAGGACTCCTATCAGCATGACATAATTTCACGTATGATAATAATGAGCATCCCGCCAACATGGCATCAAAGGGATCTCAATTCAAAAATACATGGTGACACATGAGTATCCCTTCAACATGGCAACAAAGGGATCTCAATCAAAACATGACAATAAGTACATCTCACATCAGGAGCAAAACAAGATCCCACATCAAACATCAACCAAGGATCTATACAACACAATGCATCTCAAGCAAAGAGACAAAAGTACATGATCACACTGCATATACCACACATCAAGGAGTTATATGAAGAATAAGATGATAAACTACTGGATCTGGCTGTACCATCAATCTTGTGGCATCGAATATCATGGAAATGACTGCTCGCACATTGAATGCTGACACCTGCACTCCACTTTGCAAAGTAGCTGAAAAATGGAATTATCAAATGGAAAATTTGATTACAACATTAGATTCATGGTGTTGAATAATGTAAAATTCACTGTCAAATTTCTGAATTCAGACGAAGTGAAAATCTGGGGCTACAGGGATCTTTTAGATTCCCCATAGATTCCTCAAAGATTCTCTCCTCTGGGTCATCTAAAGATCTATTCTCAAATCAGCAAACTATATCGCCATTGAAATCCTTGCGAAATTTTGAGAAGAATGAGTATAAAGTTGGCTGCATTTTGAATTTGAGAAAATTCAACCTCCAAGGAATCTGGAAGATTCCCTCAAGATTCTTAAAGATTCTCCTCTGTTGTGAATCTGCAAAACTTCTGCTCAAAAGGTGAATCCAACTTCGCCATTGTCTTCCCTATGAAAATCTGAGAAAAATGGCTGTAAACTTGATTACATTATGATAAAAATAATTTTTACCTCCCAAAAAATCTTTAAGATTCTCTGCAAAAATTCTGTCTCAAAAAGCGTGCCGTCATGGTTCTTCCTCTATGGAATCTGTCATGGTTCCACTACTTAGAACTTTGTTCTCAGCTTCTGTTCTGCTCTCTGTTCCCCATTCCACCTCCGTTCTTCCCTTGTGCAAATAAAGTGGACTTATTTATTAATTGGAGGACATATATTTCAATGAAGTGCCATTGGCATGTTTATTAGGGCTTCGGCAGCAAGGTAGGGAGGTTGAGGGATAAAATCCTGACCCAATCAAAAATTTATGTGGCTACAATTTTATTCACAAAATTTTTTGTAACCGTTTTGGGTGCGGCTACACGGTTTAATTTTGTTATGTTTGTGTTAAATGGGGCTATCGCATGGTGGCGGGCCAGCCCACGTGGCCAGCGCTGGTTTGATACTGCCGACATCCCGTATATTATGCTGTTGTATTAACTGTATCTTGGGCCATGGTTTTTGGGCGGTGTGTTGACTGTCTTAAGCGAAGGCGTGTTGGTGTTTTGTTACACAGTAAACCATAACATATATTTTTTTGAGACCGTCGTTATAATGTTTCATACTAATTCAACTACCAAACCAACTTTGGTTTTACTTTTGTCCTTTTATATGGCATTATTACCATAGTCATATTAATGCATTCGTTGGTTTGGGTTGTTAATAAGCCCATTTATATATGGTTGTTTTTTTATTGTTTTAATATGAATATAATATTAGATGGTATATATTTATATGATTTTGATAAGAATATAAATAATTTTGTTTTTTTTATGGATATATATATATATATATATATATATATATATATATATATAATATATATATATATAATTTGTCTTTTAAATATTTATATGATTTTGATAAGAATATAAATAATTTTGTTTTGTATGGGATTATATATATATCTATATATATATATTTGTCTCTTATATATATATATATATATATATATATTTATATTGTCTTTTATGTAGGGTAAGGAGCCAATGACTAACATGCAATATGTTGATGGTTTAATGGTTATTCAGTCACCACATAAACTTAGTGGGTCCCATCTGCTGACTGGGATGCCATGTGGCACATTGTAGGCCCCGATTTTTCCCTTGTCATGTCAAACTTTGAAGAGCTCTATATCCCTCATACAAACTCAAATTTGAGTGTCGTTCACACCATTGGAATCATGACAACGAGCACTTTGATCTGGTTCTAGTTTGAGAGCTATTTGACCACTTTGAATTTTGACCCTTTCTGAGTCCTTTTGGACTTCTACATGTGTCTGAGCCACCTGGATCAATCCTCCCCACTGAGGAGCTTTTGGTCCTCCAAAAGCATGACAAATAATTTGTAAATTATTTGTACCTTGTCTGTACTCATAAGTGTCTGATAAGTTACCCTTCCTTCTCCTTCACCTTTATCCTTTGGAGCCATAAGCGATGAGATGACACCTGCACCCTCTACAAACCTGTAGTTCAATTTTGCAAAGTACATGCTTGATTTACAAGACCAGCTAATGACCTAAGCATCTCATACTTGCCACGAGTTTATAACAGATACTTCGTGGTCAAGTTTACATCAAAATGGAAACAAATATCCCAGCTATGAAATACGGCCAAAATATCATTGCTGCTTCAACAAGTGATGGAAAACACATCATCATTGCAACACATGAATTAAAAAAATAAGGACAAACACTATTGTTTCTTTCCCAAGTGATGGAAAACACATCATCACTTTCACAGTTTAAAATGCAACACAAAATAAGACCAGACATCATTGTTGCTTAATAGGTGATGGAAAACACATCATCACTTTTACATTTTAAAATGCAACAAATGATTTACAAAATAATGACCATGAAAATCTAACATATCTAGAAACCATTTTTCACTTATCGATGTGAATGGGTCATCCCCCTATGGTGGTTTTTCTTTTTGAACGAACCTTTCGACTGGTTTATGCACCAACGGTTTGTCTTTAAGGTGATGCTCTGGATGGAGCCTCCAACATGTGGCTCTTTGATGGCCACTTCTATTGCAATGACTGCAATAGGTATTCTTCCTCCAGATATGATTTACCTTCTTTGCCTGCTGTTGAGAGGGTCCTTCATGCCTCATCCTTTTTCGTGTTGCCATTCTCTTCCATCACTCAATAAATGTATGGTTATGTAAACGAAAAAAAGTACATGTTTTTCGATGGCATGTTTTACGTCCATCATTAACAACATGATTGTAATCAAAATGAACATTTGAGTATTGAGACTTTTTATACCTTTTTTTGCCATCTCTGGTGTAAGTATGGCGATCAGAGCTTGCCTCAACTCTTTCCTTGCAATGGGCACTGCCATGTAATGATGGTGATGTGTTCCCATCATTTTCTTCCCTTGACGATTCCAACGATGTCTCAGAAGCATCTGACACCTTCGAGCATTCTCCCTTGGTGTATCTCAAGCTTGCAAATCGAGGTCTTTGCACAACCTCCAATGGTTGGGTTATGCCTTGGTTATTAACACCAAGTTCTTTTTCTTCCTTGTACCTCATCGTGGTAAGGAGCCTCATGTTTGTCCCTATAATTGGGATCTCCAAATCTCCAATAGAAATCATACTATGTGAAGAAAAAACTGAAAGGAAATAAAAATATTTTACCTCGACTATCAAGTTGGTAAGAACTGATGAGGGCTTCTCATCATCTGTTGTTGGTGGTTTGTTGGCTGTCTTGGAGCATTTCCCAACTTCCTTGCAGACATACCCAAGTCCTGATTGATGGGGTAATTCTTCTACTTTGATGGGGTTGACAATGCCTTGGCCATTAATGCCCAAGCCTTTTCCTTCATCCCCATTTTCTTCAACAGTTTGGAGCCAATTTCTATGGTATGATTTTCGAAAACAACAAAATCATCATCAAGAAACATACATGAAGTTGAAGAACTACTTTTTACCTCACATGGGTCACGCTGCAAATTTTCCAACGCCTCATCCTTAGCTTGCATCTGTCATATCAAACTATGTTTCTTCTCTTTCTCTTCTTTTAGAAGCATCTTCAATTCAATGTTATCTTCTTGAAGAATCTAGTTGTTGTGCTTCAGTTCTTTCAAGGTGTCTTCCATGGTTTGCAACTGAAGCTGCGCTCGCTGCTTTTCCTCTGTCCCTTTTTGTACAACTTCATACATTATTTCCACCTTTCAGAAAATTCTGAGCATGGTCTCATACATCGCTATATCATGCTCCATCGTTGCACGCTCCATTGTTCATGCTTGCATTCACATCCACACAAAGACCGCCCTGATACCAAACTTGATCTAAGTTGAATCAACTCCTAGATTTAACCAAGATCTTTTACTTTTGTGATGTTATTAGAATTGCATTTGAAAGAGCATAAAGGAACATATATGCATGTTTTAAAGAAGAAGGAACATGACAATAGTCAGCAACATAAAACACAAGACATTGATAATAGAGTTCGTCGAGGGGGGACTACATCTTCGGGCCATGGTGTCAAGATGGTGTAGGCCGCTGCATTAGGTGCTGGAAAGAATTATGAAGCACATGAATGTGTTTTCTGTATCATGCAAGGAATATGCCCTCACACAGGAGTGGCTCCACGAGATGTTCTGTTGTAGGAACTCTCATTCACAAAAGGACTCCTATGAGCATGACATAATTTCACATATGATAATAATGAGCATCCTGCCAATATGATGTCAAAGGGATCTCAATTCAAACATACATGGCGACACATGAGTATCCCTTGAACATGGCGAAAAAGGGATCTCAATCAACACATGACAATAAGTACATCTCACATCATGAACAAAACAAGATTCCATATCAAACATCAACCAGGGACCTATACAACATAGTGCATCTCAAGAAAAGAGACATAAGTACATGATCACACTACATATACCTCACATCAAGGAGTTATTTGAAGAATAGGATGATAAACTATTGGATCTAGCTGTACCATCAATCTCGTGGCGTCGAATATCATGGAAATGACTGCTCGCACATTGAACGCTGACACCTGCACTCGACCTTGAAAAGTGGCCAAAAAATGGAATGATCAAATGGAAAATCTGATTACAACATTAGATTCGTTAGGAATTCTGACGAAGTGAAAATCTGGGGCTACAATAATCTTTTAGATTCCCATTAGATTCCTCAAATATTCCCTCCTCCGAGTCATCTGAAGATCAACTGCTCAAATTAGCAAACTGATCTCGCCATTGAGATCCTTGCAAAATTCTGAGAAGAATGAGTATAAAGTTTGTTGCATTCTGAATCTGGGAAAATTCAGCCTCCAAGGAATCTGGAATATTCCCTCAAGATTCTTGAAGATTCTCCTCCGCTGGGAATCTGATATTCCGCTGCTCAAAAGGCGAATCCAACCTCACTATTGCGTTCCCTACAAAAATATGAGAAAAATGACTGTAAACTTGATTACATTTTGATAAAAATAATTTTTACCTCCTAAGAAATCCTTAAGATTCTCTGCAAAATTTTTGTCTCGAAAAGCGTGCCATCATGGTTCCACCTCTGTGGACTTTGTCATGGTTCCATTTCTCAGAACTCCGTTCTTCTCTTCATTCCCCATTCCAGCTCTGTTATTCCCTTCTGCAAATGAAGTGAAGGCATATTTATTAATTGGAGGGAGGATGTTTCAATGAAACACCAATGGCGCATTGGTTAGGGCATTGGCAGTGAGGCAGGGAGTTCAGGTGATCAAATCATGACCCCTCTAAAAATATATGTGGCTACAATTTTATTCACACAGTTTGTTGTAACCGTTTTGGGCGTGGAAATGGTACACGATTTACATTTGTTACGTTTGTGCTAAATGGGGCCACCGCATGGTGGTGGGCTGGCCCACGTGGCTGGTGCGGGTTCAATTCCTGCCGGCATCCCATATATTATGCCGTTGTATTAACTATACCTTGGGCCATGTTTTTCGGGTGGTGTATTGACCATTTTAAGTGGAGGCTTGTTGGTGTTTTGTTACACGGTTTGATTTATGTAAACCATAACATATATTTTTTTAAGACCGCTGTTATAATGTTTCATACTAATGCCACTACCAAACCAACTTTGATTTTACTTTGTCCTTTTATATGGTATTATTACCATAGTCATATTAATACATTCGTTGGTTTGGGTTATCAATAAGCCCAATTATATATGGTTTTTTTTATTGTTTTAATATGGACATAATGACCATAGTGTTAGATGTTTTATATTTATATGATTTTGATAAGCATATAAATAATTTTGTTTTGTATGGTTTTTTTTAATTATATATATATATATATATATATATATATATATATATATATATATATATATTGTCTTTTATGTAGGGTAAGGAGCCAATGACTAGCGTGCCATGTGTTGATGGTTTAGTGGTTATTCAGTCGCCACATAAACTTAGTGGGTACTATGATGCCATGTGGCACACTGTGGGCCCCACTTTTTCCCTTGTCATGTCAAACTTTGAAGAGGTCTATATCCCTCATACAAACTCGGATTTGAGTGTCATTCGCCTTGTTGGAATCAAGGTGACGAGCAATTTGATTTGGTTCTAGTTCGAGAGCTATCTAACCACTTTGAATTTTGAACATTTCTGAATTCTCTTGGATTTCTGCACGTGTCTGGAGCCACCTTGATCAATCTCCAATCCTCTTTTTTATTTTTCTTTTTCCTATGTGATGGTAGTATTAATTTCGGTAATACTTATAGTCTTGGATTTTGGAAATTCCTAGATACAAATAATATCATGGTTAGCTATCCTCTTCCTAGAGGGTGTTAACGTGACAAGATGCATGAGATAAGGAAGGAGATGTGACACCTAGCCAGTCAATTGGATGGCCTACATATATCCATGGCCTACATTAGTACCTATATGGAATCCCAAATGAATAAGAATGAAGAGTTGGTAGGGTAAATAATTCAAGGACCCTAGCTATATATATATATATTATATATATATAGTTTTGGATGTAGGACTAGGATTGTTTTATATAACAATCCCTTTTTAAAAAAATTATTTCTATTTTGTATATAAGCCTAAAATTTCAGGCTGAAAAGCACAACCTTAAACTAT
The DNA here is from genome assembly GCA_000404065.3 of Pinus taeda. Lineage (NCBI taxonomy): Eukaryota > Viridiplantae > Streptophyta > Pinopsida > Pinales > Pinaceae > Pinus > Pinus taeda. The sequence goes on along the minus strand of APFE030864743.1, from coordinate 40,655 downwards.
ATAAAAGTGGTTTTGAAAATTTTATAAATTGGAAATAAATCGCATGCATGTTTGGGGTTGGATAATCGCTCTTTAGAATTATCCCGAGGAACCAAAGGCTTTCCGACAAGTTAAAGCAGTGAAAAGTTATAGGATGAGGACATGTTGAAAAACAAGATGGCGAAAAAACCCATCTCCAAATCAATGGCCATTATTCATTTCGACAGGTTCCCTCCACTTTTCACAAACCACTATGTGGACCCTTCGGAAGTGGTTAATGGTTTTTATGAAAAATACTCATCGTAAGTTGGTGATAGCTTATGTACCCATCATGCGAGCTAGGCAAGCGAGTGAGCCCTTACATGTCATCAATCCACCTCACCCCTCCACATCATCTCCTGTATATCCATGTCACCCTTCTGCACCCCATACATCATCAAGATTTTTCATTTTTCCTACTCAATGCAAAAAATGTAAAAGGTCATCTTGCCTGTTATTTTCTTTTTCCTCTAGTTGCAGAGTTACAGTAACCAACATCCAAAGTATACATTTTTGATTCTACATCAAAATTCGAGTCTTCATTGTCTTCAGTTACTGAATAACTCATAATTCCACATTTCTTCCTTGTCCTTTCTTTCAAATTGTAAATATGGAGAAAACCCCAAAATCAACTAAAAAACCTGCAATCTCTGTGCCGTCTATTCATATACCCCTTATGGACAAAGAAGCCAAAGTATACGATTCTTGTTTCTCCTTGGACCTTTTGGAGATTTGACAGGACATTCTTGACCGTTCTAGTGCCTCAAATAATCTTTTTTTAAAGTTGTCCAATATGGTCTTAATCATGTAATTGTCCCACAGACTTATAATTTCCCCAATTTTTTTAGTTGGTTAGTGTCTTCCCTTGTCCCACAAAGGAATTTTGTTATGTCTTCTTTAGGGGAGAATATTATTGAAGTCACTTCAGAGCTAATACATAAAGATTTTATTTTTCCTACAACTGAGAATTCCAAGATTTTTTTAGATGAATCCTTAGTTATAAACATCTTTCTAAAGGGAATGAGGAAAGTCTGTTTAAACTCATTTTTCCATGAAATTCCCAAATTCCTCCACTTACAGTTAATTATCCAACAAACTTATTTTCTGAAGCTGAACAACATGTCTTAGTTATAATTTTGTCTCTTTTGGGGGAAGATGATTCTGGGATTGTGTTAGCATTCTGTAAATTTCCCCAGGTTGAGGAGAGAAATCCCAGAGGTAACTAAAAAACCACTTGTAAGCTAGAATCTTTCCCTTCTAGCTTTGGAGAGGGCTCTCTCACTTAGGTTTCTCAACTGATCTGATAGTAGCCTAGGTATAGTGCTTAATAAGGTCTGATTTTCAATGGTTTGTTGGTAAGAAAGGAGACAAATCCATTGGGCATGGAGTCATATCAAATTGATTATTTGTCTAGTGATAAGATGTAGAGAAAAAGGGTTTTTCCACAGGGTAAAGGTAGACAGTCTTGGTGATTGAATTAATTAATTGTAGGAGGGTGGGTGTGAGAGAAATGGAAGCAAAAAAAGGAGTATCAAACTGTAGATAAATTCTAAATGTTGTTTGAAGAAGAAAACATAGACTGCTTGGGAAACTAAATCAAAGAAAATTTTAAATGAATTCTGGATTTATTTTTTGGTTCATCCAAGTATGAAGACATACATTTAAGGCATGCAAATAACATAAGCTAAACTTACAACAAGAAAGAAACACAACGCCATCAAGATCTGACACAAGAATCCCTGCAAGTCACCTTTAGTCTTTCATTCACTGGCAAGTATTCATAAAATTTACAACATACACAAGTCTCTTCCTCTCTAATATTACCAACCTTTTGCTCAATTACATTTATATCATAAATATACAAAAAGCAATAAGTTCTAACCTCTAGGTGTCAAATTCATCATTTGGATTATTGTTTCTAATTTCTGCAAGCAAAATGGGACTGATTGCTAGAGTTTAGGAACTGTACAACTAGATATTTTTTAATCACTTTACATTGACTTCTCAGCTTCAAAATGAGTTCATGAGTTACTGATATATTTATTACAATTACTAACCCTTAAAAAAAATGTACATGGTGTTTGGACCAAGATAATTCAGTCAAACAAAACTCTGTATGGAAGCACAACGAAACTCTAACTTCTCCAGAAATGCAGAAGCACAATGCTTGATGGTTTAGATTTTTCCAACTGATTCCTAAGATGCTTGATGGCTCCAATACCTACAAATAAAACTGTACATGGACACCTTCCCCATCTGAAAGTTTTCTTTACCATATAATGCCTCAAAATCCGACAAATCTTCCTGTAGGCCAAACTGCAACACCTCCTTCATAAACACAAAGTCATCTTCTTCTTATGGTTTACGTGTTGATGATGTTTGTAGAAATTATGCACACACTGATGAGGATGTTGAAACTACAATGATGATATCACATAACCCCCACAGGCATTTCTTCGTAAAAAAATACCAAAATTCATCCCCACACCCAAAAACACAGTAGAGAAGGAAAATCACAAATATTTTTTTAATATATCCTAAACAGTAAGTCGGATTGAGTTGATTTTTTGAATAAATTTAATATCATCATAACCATTCTCCATAAATATTTTGAGCTAAATCCGACTCAAGAATTTCGAGAAAATATGAAAATCAGTGTAGATGACACTGACCCGTTTCTTAGAAACTGTGAAGTGTTTTGACCTAAAATTAAGTGGGTTTATTCATCTTACCTCCATACATTTCATGTAAAAAGTTAATGGAAAAAAGTACAAGTTTTAAGAGATATGGTCAAAATACGATGACTATGTGAAAGTGCAATGCAGAAGCGCAACGCTCCAAGATTATACAATCTCCGAACATCATCTGACATTCTTATGGTACTGGGATGGGATGGAATGACTGATTCAACATTTTAAACCTGTGATATTGCTTCTAGGCCAAACACAAAACTTCAAACCCCAAAACTTCTTTCTTGCAACCAAAAGCGTAGCACAGTTGCACAACACACCTTCATCCACATGACTTGACCAAACCCTGACCTTTAGATTGAGAAAAATGACTTGGATAGGATTTAAATGTTCACAAAGAACCTCCTACATGTCTTCATTCAAGGACCAAATGCCAAAAACCATGATTTCTTCAACAAAACGTAAAAGTGCAGCTCCCCAAATTTCTTATATTTTTCATCATGCTTTGATCTTTTGAAAGTACTGGGAAGGTAGAAAATTAATTACACAACATTGTAAACCTATCAGAAGGCTTCTACTCCAGACATAGCCCTCCATTATTTAAAATTATTCCTCACAGCAAAAGTGCGGCGCCTTCCCTTCCTCCTTTATGCAGTGAACAAGAATGACCACACACCGAGCTTCTGATGGAAGAAATAGAGAGATGAGAGACCTTGGATGAGGGAAAACATGCAAATAACCTCCCATGGTGGCTGAGAGCAAATTTTGATGGTGATGATTATGGTTTTGAACTTGAAATATCGAAATGCATCACTTGGAAAAAGCGCAACAATTGTCCTCTTGACCGTTGTACCATTGCTGATGTCAAGAACAATCATGATTTGACACATAAACTGACTCAAAACACCTATAATTCTATGCCCATGATGAAAAAGCATGGCAACACAATCTTTCTCATGATTACTTGATGCAACTTGATCACTACACCTACTTAACTTGACCCCTTCATGACATTACATTTTGAATTATGATAGATAGACCCCTCTAGACCATATCACTCATGAAAGAAAGGACGATATTTAAAAAAATGACCTCAAATGAATGGTAAGACATAAATGAATGTGATTCCTATAATATAGGACCCTAACAGATAATAAGTGAACAAGCCCTGTGGTTTTTGAGTTTGATGTTGCAACCCAATATTGTTTTGGATATCCCTTCTTACCTAGAAAAGTATATCATTTCTCAATTTTAGAACTATCATATTTATGGTTATTTTAGATATCCTTCTATCCTGGCCTATTTGTTCTTATATGTACATGTTGATAAGTTTGTCCATCTGGGTTTGAATATGTGGGATTCAAAGAACCAAATGAAACCTGTGATTGAATGGACTAGTGTTGTTAGGAAGAAAGAAAATATTGAAGGCTTTTCTTATTACTTGTCATCATTCATGGCCACTGTATATACTATTTTGAAAAATAAAAAACCTCTAAGGATTTTTCCTGAAGAAAAAGAGTTGTTGCAATTCAAAAAGGACACCAAAGTGGGTGGCTGGTATATTTTTGAAGATTACACAGAGATAAAACTGTATGGGGCTGAAGTAGCACCATGTTGTTTTCCAATATTTTTGCGTATGAGTATATTTTATCTTGAATTTATAAGGCATAGTCCAAATGTTGACTAAGTTCAATTTGTTCTAACCCTCAGTATATTTTTAAGTTAGAAAAAAAATGTTGGGCCATTCATCATGAATATAAGACAAGCCCTCTTGCAAGTTGAAGAGATGATGAAATAGTTTGGAGTTGATTAAGGAGATAAGTGGAAATATTACCCTCATCATATAATTTCAAATAAAAGAGGAGAAATCAATTTTGCACCTTATATTCATGAAAGCAATCTAGAACTTAATAAAATGGAAAATCAAGAAACATGGCCAGGCAAAAAAATGTGGAAAATAATATATGTTCAAACCCTTGTAGAGAGTGAGAAGAGCTTGAAGAGAAATATACCTAAGAAAATGGATGTTGAGATAGAAGACTCACAATTGCAAAAGAGAGCAAAGGTTGAAAGAGAAGATCCTCAAATCAACCGGGTTTTCAAATGTTGTTGGGAAATCCATAGTGCTCTACAACCTCCTTTGTTTCCACTGTTTTGGAAGCATTCTCAATTAAAGAAACTCCCTCCACCACAAAAGCATTACAGAGGAATTATCAACAGATTGATGAAATAAGTCATAGGGTGAGAAGCAACATGTAAATTCAAATACCAACAAAAGCAACTCCAACTTATCAAATAAGAATACTATTTTCTATGGATTTATAAAGGAAACAATTAAAATTTTCCCTCATGCATCCAACTATTCAGTCTCTTCCTTTATGACATGATTTTAAAGCATTATATATATTTATTAATGTAGATGAAATCCCATCGTGTGACTAGATTAATTTTCATAGACAAGCAGGGAAAATGCTCTATAGTGACCTAAGAAAAATATCTTTGATAGTAAGTAAAGTAGAAAAGATTTTGGAGACAAATTCTAGAGAAATGCATATTAAAATTGAGGAGTGTAAGAAGCTGATTATTAAATTGGGAATATATATAGAAAACATGGAAGCTATCAAAACCCTGTTGCAAAACACAAAATCTAAGTTGTAGTCCTTAAGGAAGAAGTTGAAAATTCTAGGGACTCCACATACTCAAACAACTGAACTAGGCAAGGCTGAGAAAGATAAGGAACCACAGATGAGAGATTTAGTGGATAGAAAAAAAAAAATTCATCTTGTAGGAACAAGTGCGTAGCTTACAACAATCAATCAAAAGTCATGTTTGCACTATTATGGCCCCAAGTGAGTCAAATGACCCCTAAGAGAAGCTTACAAAAGTTATGACAAAACTCATAATTTCAGAGGTTGAACTAAAGAAAATCAAGGAAAACCTAATTCAAGTAAAGGAACAAATTGATATCAAGGAGAGGCAACTAAATATAACAAAAGAAAACAATGATTAATTGACCACCAAGAATAAGGTAGCACAATATGAGATAAAGGAGTTAAAAACCAAATTGATGGGCAATATCTCTATAATTAAAGCTAGACATTTTTTTTGGGATGATATCATAGAAGAGGTCCATTTTATATGGGAGTATATTCATATAATTGTTCAATAGAATATTATGATGAATGGGTATGAATTAAGCATTGATGCATATAAGAAAAATGTACAAAAATAAGTAGTGAAGGCTAAAATGATGATCAAATATTTAAATGGAAAACCTTCAACTAAACTAAGGGCATTAAATATCACAGATAGAGATGGAGTAATTATGGAAATCAGTAAAATGAATGAGAAAAACCTACTTCATATTTAGGTTGAGAACATATTAAAGGAGGTTCAAAAGTCAGTATCTTTGTTTGATTCCAAATTTGACCGGAGGATTAGAGCTGGTCTACCTAGTTCTTGGGACCAACAAAGACATATGATTTCTTGGGAGCTATATGAAAAGGAACTAGTGGCTATTAAAAGAAGATAAAACACAACACATGAAAATACTGCAATTCTAAAGGGAAGACATTTAGTGAATTATTTGTAGATGGAATTCCAACTTATTTGGCAGATGAAGGCGCCATTTGTTACAAAACCTAATTATTCAAACCTTTCAAATTGGAAAGTTTCATTGCATAAAATGATCGAGTGTAAGCTCCAATATGAAGTACTTTGGAATAAGTATGAAAGGTTGATTAATCTTATTAAAAACAAAGTTTAGATGGATGAACCAGGCACCAATCCTCAAATTCAATGTTCCACTAGTCATCTGACTTCTCAAAGATGAGAAAATTTCATTTTGTAACATTGTAAAAGGATTTTTAGTTACATATAGTTAAGTGGCTATAGATGTTTTGACAATTACCTTTGTAATTGATTTTGATGTAATATTTAAAAGACATGAGAACCACTTGAAAAGGGTTCAAAGTTTTGGCATTTTGAGTACTTGTGTAATCATTTTGGCTTCCTTGGAGAGAATAATAAAAGTCACTAGTTTGATTCCAATATATATTGGTACGTTGCAGTATGTGTTGTTTCTCTTATGTGTTTTCCATATTCATTTTCCTTCTTTGAAGCACATGTATGATCGTAGCATATTTATTTGAGCAAGTTACAAATTTATTTTATGTATCTTTAACAATTACAAGGAATACCTATAAATTATGTTCAAAGACATCTTAATAGGCTCTCCATTATTATTTCACTTCCATTATTAATCTAAATCATTCATATTTTCACATTAGAGTTTTAAATTTGGATTTTTTTAAAGCGCCCAAGTTATAAACCCTGGCCTCTTATCAGTTCTCATTTCCAGCAAAATAATTAATGTTTACAATTACTAATATAAGGCCAATATGGGCATAAAGGTTCATCTCCAATATTAAGTTCTATTACACAAGGGAATATCTCACTTCTAGGCATATTTTAACAAAATTTTAACAATCTTTTAAAAATTTTGAAACAATTCTACGGATGTCCTAGGCATTGGTTCCCTTTCATCCAGGAACTGTCTCTAGGGTGACAACACAAGGTATGGTGGGAAATGTCACCCACAAAAGGTGTGTGACCCTATAAGAAATGTTTTCTCCCAGATTTGTCTTCAGCCGACAGCCAACATCCCCTAACAACCACTAGTGTAGCCAATGCATTATGTCATTTGATCTCCACTCCCCGAGCCAGTCATTGTCCCCTCACCCATCTATCGGGAGCATGGGTTTGAAGGTGGGAAATACAATCATAAAGGTATGTTTTTCACTATGAAATCAGGTGCTTATTCTTGTTTTTCCTTGGGCACTTTGGGCATGGATTATTGGGTGACTTGGAAGAAGGAAGGGTTTTGATGACAGCTTGTTCTCTCAACTTAAATGGAGGGTTAATCCTCAATCCTAATCCCATGCGATCTCCCCTAATGGATTATAGATTTAATAAGGTCACTCCTTTGGAAAATATGATTTTGGTAGCACAGTTCTAAGACTCCTCCCATCGATGAATGTCTATAGAGAGTAGGGGACCTTTACTAAAGTGATAGTGGGTCATTCTCCCATTGTTGTCACTTATTCTAGTAGTTTTCCCTTAGGTTTTCCCTTCCTTAGGTCCCTTCTAGATTGTGTGGCAACAAGAAACATTCTATCAATATGGTGGGAAAAATTCCACTAATATATTACCCTAGTAGGATGCCATTTATCCTATCATGTTCCAACCATGTTCCAACCAATTTTACAATTAGAATGTACAACATTTTTCTTTGTCTAAATATGGAAAACAAGGTTATATTGCCTCTACTAGATGTTGCATGAAATGCAAATTGACATATAAACACAACAATATTCAACTTATTGCAAGTCAACTATTGATACCTTATTCTCCATCTAGTTAACAAATTGGGCCCACTTTTTGTTTTGTAACATGTCCTTTTCGAAGTGTGTTGGATGTCGACCATATTTTTCCTCCTATCAAAAGATGTCACAGGGAATAGTTAAACTAATTAATATGCAATCATTTACTTTTATCCAGTAATCTAAAATATGTCAGTTCACATATTAAATATACTTACAAAAATACAAATCAAGGCATGTAGATCTTTTTGGCCACTATGATGCATGATAGTTCATTTTGCAAGCCTAGCTTTGGAGGTCTTAACCTGAAACATGTACTAATTGAATTTAACTATGCATGAATAATATATATATATATTTTTAATAAATTTT
>APFE030864743.1:11395-31297 GCA_000404065.3 Pinus taeda | reverse complement strand
AATAAATTTTTATATAATATTATGAGAAAATTGAAATACTTGGGTACTATTGATGGTGCTAGACCTGCCAATATCAAGGGATCTCCCTGGTATGAAGTCCCAACTAGACCTCACACTGTTTGGTGTAGGAGTCACATCTGGTACGATGGCCTGGTTTCCATTATCTTAAAGATATGCCTTAGCTCTTGCTTGTCAACACGTGAGAGTGGTCTGATTTGTCTTCGAGTAGCAAGGTTCACATGCCTGGCGATTGATAGTATTACTTGTGTCAAGGTTCTTTCAGCAGAGAGAGAGAGGTTGGGAGTGAGTCCCAAGTCGGATGGGAGGAAGCCCAACTCTGTTAGGAACACACAACACAATAGGATGTGTGAAACTTCTAGAGGAGAAATCCACAAGGATGTGGCAGTCACAAAACACAAGGGAAGATAACATGTACAACACTCAGCGGACAATCCATGCGAGTGCGACGGTTGTTATAGCGAGTTTACATGAAAGGTTCTGTATGATGTCCAGGAAGTAACCAACACAGGAAGGACAATATTAACAACTTATACAACACATTTTCATTACTATATGTATTAGAAAAACTGGATGAGTTCAAGTGTTAAACACAGGTTAAAGCAACATGTATTACAAGTGTTCAAGGTAAATCTTACAAACAGTTGCAACACATGTGTGAAAATGTGCTAGCCTGTTAGCAGGCTTCTAAATTAAGTGAAAATTACAAGACACATTGATACACTGTACATCACTCACCCCATGAACGGGGCATTGGAGCCACTACTTACTCCTCAAAGAAAATATTATAACTCTCAAGGCTATGTGGGAGGAGCCAAGGTGAAAAGTCCTTTGCATGTACAAATAAGGGTTATTTATAGCTAAGGGTAAAACTGACCTTTGTGATTGTTGGACTTCCCTCATGACTGTTTGAATTTCATGGATTTTCAACTTTACATGATTCTTCAGATTACAAGTGGGTCCCTTGGAATTCTACATTACATTACATTGATTAACACAGTATGGCCCACAGTAATGATGTGTCTGACATGACTTATGACACGACTCGACATGACAGTGCTGGTACGTTTGTACTGCTACTATTGTGCATGTCGACCATAGTGTTGCTGAGTGATGAATGTCCTCATGGTGTATCACCTCTTCACCTCCGCATGGCAAGGTGTGCAGAGTCTTCGATGGTCATTGGGTTTGCTTGATGTTGCATTCAAACGTTGCTCCTTTCTTGTACTTTGGCATGCTTGACATATTTATCTATTCCTAAAAATTGCATGTTCAACTGCGTGACTGAATGCAAACACATCTTTGCATGTTCGTCCATCCGTCCATCCACGAACACATCTTTGCATGTTCGTCCATCCACGAACACATCTTCGCATGGTCGTCTGTTTGCAAGCACATCTCCTTGCATGGATCATTTGTTCATCCATTCATGGACACATCCTTTTTCATATACTCTCCTTGTTCATCCCATCTATTGTCATGTCATGTCTATTCATGTACCTGTATCTACAATCACTCATGAGGAGACGACATCAAATCCATAAACCTCCTAGTCTACCATGATGCATGATCCTTTTCGGATTTACGTGACTGGGAGAGAGGACAAGGTTATGAATCTGCACGAGGCAAGTTTCAAGATGGGATGTGGGATTTGGGAACCGCTGACTAAAACTACGCAAAAGTAACTGAGAGATGGAGACAAGCATTTTGGATCAACAATGACTTTCCGCGGGATCTGGCTCAATTAGAGGACAAATCTGCGCAATTTTTGGGAGAAGAAGTGCGTGATGCAAGAGGAATGGGCAGGCAGGATCTGAAAAATTTCTGGAGTGAGCAGGTAGTGGGAGCTTGGCATAAAAAACTGTGCAGTTCCTAGAGGGAGCTGGCAATGGGTTATAGGAGCTTAGTAACAAAAACTACTCAGTTCTTGGAGGGAGCTGGCAGCGGGCTGCTGGTAGGAAAAACTGTGCAATTTCTAGGAGGCCGACCTATTGACCACCTTTGTGCAGTTTTTGAGTTAAGTAGAATGATGGGCTATAGGGGGCTTGCTCATGAAATCTACAAAATTTTCAAGGTGAGCAGCTAGTCAACTGATTGGTGACTCGCTCGGAAAACTGCACAATTTTCTGAGGGAGATAGGAATGTGCACTTGATGTATGTCTATCCTGTTTGCGCAATTTTCTCAGTCAGTAGAGTGGGCATGGTCTACAACCTCTGTGAAATTTTTAAGGGGATTCAGTCCCAGGCTAACCGCTGGGTCAAACTCTCCAGTTAACCAGCAAGAGGGTTGATTGATGATCTTGCAGGAAACACAACTTGAAATGGATTTCTAGATGCTTCTGCGTTATTTTGGGTGACAGTCGGTGAAGTCTACGGCAGGGTGAAGGTCTAGTTGTTAGAGGGTCATCTGGTTGTTAGAACTTTAGAAAAAATGACTAAGTGTGTGAGTGAGTGAATTTGTACATATACGACCTTGAAAACACACGTTCACATGACAAGATGCCTCAAACCATCAAGAAACACATGCTCAACATGACTAACCAATGGTGCAAACGACAAGCACAACACTTGTGATAGATCGTTGAACGACCACGACGATGCTTGCACAATAGTGCACACAACTTCGTGTGTGAGCACGATGGATGTTTACATAGCGAAGACACCATGAACACATGAAGTGAATGCCTTGTGCACGACCACAACATGGTCACAAGCGATACATTGTTACCATCATGCAAAAGTTATCCGTTGAATAGTGAAGCAAGGTGGGTGCAAAGGCTCAACATAAGCCCATGGGGTGAACCCGAGTGCGTGAAAACATAAAGTAAAGCTCTCAAACGAGGCTTCGAAATTGGATGTGGGCTAAAATTTTGGAGGGTGTTGTAGCCGCTAGAACAGGTTATTTCCTAACTAGACTTCCTACATTCATCCAAGTTCACATACGTCTTTACAAATTATTTTAAAACTTTTATACTTACATCAACTGGCCTTCTTTTTAGCCTTTTATCGGAATGGAGTTGGTTTTTTTTTTTAAATCTTTTTTGATTGATTATACCTAAATCTCTTGCATTTCTGAGACATTTGTGTTTTAACCTATTTTATGGACCAACCGATGCCAAATTCAATATCCATGTGCTGAATTACTAATTTATGTAGGTGCAACAATATAGTTGAGAATGACAAGTGGAGATGGTCTTTGAACTGTTGAAGGCATGATTCCTTTAACCTATTCACAAAAAATTTCCTATCGTCTGATATACGGATTTCACCTGAAATCATGTCATATTCTATCCTTGTATCATAACTACCAATGCAAGACTCATAATGTGGAATGGTGGAAGAATATATTTGTGTCCCAGGAGTGGATTGGGCATTGGAAGTGTCTGTTTCCTATTCCAAATTCTTAGTGGTTATGTTTAATGATTTCCTCGACCTTTTTCTCGATCCAAGAGTGGTTGGGGGATCAATTGATTCCCTTTGAAATGGTTGATGTGCCTGCAATGTGTCAATGACTTTAGTTGATCGTTTTTTCTGCATATTTAGCAAGCATTGTCAGTTCCACACCATCAAGTTTGTTAATTTCCTCCATCCCAAATATCAAAGCAAAGGCTTCTTTCTCCTAGTCAGTCTCATGTCCCTAGATATATAAAATAATTTTTATTTTTAAATTTTGGAATAAAAAAACACTAAAAATCAAAGAAAGAATTTAAAAATTACATATCTATAATTTTGCAATGACTAACCTCATTCTTTCCATTATCTGCTCCCTTCCTTCTGCTTGATATTTTGAGGTTGGACTAGAAAACCTTGTCTATCTAGGCAAGCTAAGGAAAATAACATGCAAGGAAGGAGATCAAACCGCGCGAAAGGAAACAATTCAATTCGAGGTAAGAAATCTGACCATCACATACACACAATTTGTCTAAATTTTCAACAAGCCTTTATCATAATTAAGCCATTATGCATGAATAAATGCATAAATATCTCACAATTTAACCCTAAAATCCGCCCTGTGCTCATGGAACCAATAATTCCTTCCTCTACAACTCCAATTTCTGGACCAAAATGGGAGAAAAATAAAAATCCCATGTAATCTCTATCTGAGTCCTTAATAGCCTTTAAAATTCACTAAAGATCATCAAAATCCATCAATTTTTTTTTGCAGTATTTGAATTGTCGCCACGAATCCAAGAAAAAGAAGGAAATATCAAAACTGTCCATCTGTAACAAAATGAGTGGACCTCAAAGCTCCCATATCAAGACACAGGTGGGGACAGAGGATCTTATTATTTTATTTCTGTGTCTATTCCTATCAACAATGAACAAAATTATCAGAGGAGAAAGAAAGAGTCTGATTTTTTTTTAGTTCAATAGTTGGTGGGTATTTAATTTCAAAGTTTTTGCCTACATATTTTTTTTTTAATTTTGACTCACCCATCACCAAATTTAGCGCTGAATCAGGTCAAATAATGTGATCCTATTGAGGTGAAAAAGTCGGCGCAAGTGGCACCTAGTCTAGCGCCATCAAGTTATTTTTTTCCATAAAAAATTAGACATAGAAATGTTACAAGAATATAAAATTATTCCCAAATAAAATCAAATCTTAATAGAATACATTCAATAGAATAATCATAATTTCAATAATCCACTACATTCACTATAGAGTAATTTAATTAGCTCTAAAATGATTGCATAAACTAAGTTATGAATGAGGAATGAAACAAAATTGATATACAAACTAGTGGTACAATGTGTTACATGGGGAAAAATGCTAATCTCAATTAATATTTATGTTGAAAGGACAAATTATACTCTATTCAAAAGATATTTTACCAATAATTTTGCCCCTACAAAATTATTTTTTCCTTGTTGATAATTGGATTTGATTGGTTTACTAAAAATTATTGTCATTGTTGTGTATTACAAGATCCCAAGGAAGCCATAGACATAGGATGTGGACAACGTAGAACTACTAAATCACAAAGAGGAAAGTGGCTCAAAGAATATATAACAACAAAATCTGCAGATATAATATAGGTAAGAAAGTAAAGAGACCTCAACGAAAGGAGGAAGGTCTTTATGAATTCACAAATACTACAACACAAAGGAGAGAAAGTCGATTTTCTTTCCATGAGGCCTTTCAGGTCAAACTTATTGGTTAAAAATGCATAGGAATGGTGATTAAATGTGATTTTATGATCAAAGGAAATGTTTGAAAACTAGGGTGGCTATGTCGGATAGGGACATTGGATACTTGTTGAAATTTTGGCTCAATGTATATACCTAGGGTTATAAAATTATTCATTTTTCAACTCCAAATTAACATGATATCAATATGTCAAATGTATGACTAAAGTGAAGTTTTGTGTTAGATAGCATATTCATTGAAATGATATAATTGGTGTACTAAACATTATTGACTATGTTGTGTACTATAGGAGCCAATTGAGGCCATGGCAATAAATCATGTCATATCAAATGAGGACACAATGGATGGCATGGAACATCAAGTACTCAAATTTTGACTTAACTTAGGAAAAAAAGATATAATGGAATTTTGTGATATACCTATCCTTTTTCATGATATTATTAAAATTTATAGTGTATTATCCAATCTTGACAAAAATCTCAAGGCACACAAACCCTACCTTTTACCCTATGAAATCCATGTAATTTGAAGTATTCTTGAACAAAAAAAATATATATGTGAAAAATTAAAAATATTTAATTATATTAATGTTACCTATGAGTAAAAAAATACTCTCTGTAGAATTTCCCACTATAGATCAACATATTATGTAATATACTAAAGCAAAATGCTAGATCTACTTCTACAATCAAACTTTGTGGACGCTTAATCAATTTGAGTTAGATAAATTAGAACACATATAATAGAGAAGAAGAAATCATACACATGAATAACAGAAGTATATTCTAGGGAAAGCCTCAGCTAAAAACCCCAATCTCTGTATTATCATACAAGTGGAAATATGTTCGGATTACACAAATCTTTAGCTCACAAGCTATCCAGCTCTCAGTACAATCCCTCTGCTGCTCATAAACATTAAAGGCTTCTCACAAACCTTCTCCTCTGCTCTCCAAGCCTCCTATTTCCTTGCATAGTTTCTCCTGGAGTCCAACATTGCCACTTGTGTGAATTTACCTCTCACACTGCTCACTAAATTCAGAAGTAACTATGCAATCCTGAAGGAGATAATTCATTCTGCATGGATGAGTTTCCTATATAGGAAAAATCCTCCAACTAATAGTACACTATCCCTTCCTCTGATCTCAACTGGGTCTTTGACTGAACTGACATGCTTGAGTTATTTATGAGAGAATATTTAGTTATCTGAAGAGCAACAGCTACATGCATGCAAGCATTAACTAACCGAACTCACAATTAATTCTCCAAATTGTTAGAACTAATCTAACTGGACTCAACTCAGTTAATTGAGCTAACTAATTACAACTCATCCTTATCTCTTTAACTGATGGATAAATTCCTCAATCAATGGAGAACTGTTGCAAGTCCCCACATATACTTCATGTTTGATTTTCTACAACTAATTAACTCATGGTGAATTAATTAATTATTTTACAAACAACTGCTAAGATCAGATTCAAATTTTTAGTTCTCTATTTTAGTTAAGGGACTAACTAAAATAGGAAGGTATCCCGAAATGTTATTTATAGCAATGCTATTTTTAACATTTCCATTTTTCATTCCTTGTTTCTATTTCCAACACTGGTTATCGAACTGTTATTTATAACAGTGCTATTTTTAGCATTTCTTGTTGCTATTTTAAACACTCCCTCTCAACAAGAAAGGCATTCAACTCGAACCTTATCCTAAACCTTTGGAATGTTCTGCATGCAACACTTCTCCCAAGTGTTGTTGCTCCAACAACTCTAGAAACAAAAAAATCCCAACTGACCTCCCTGTTGGGCTAGAAACATCCTCTAATGCTGAAGCTTCCTCTACCGCTGACAAGTGCTACCTCTATGACCTCTGAGTTGTTGTAACACTCCATGTATATCACACCATTACACACCTCTATGTGCCATCCTACACTAGTGCAACACTCCTGTGCCTCTCGCATTGTTGAAGCCTGCTAGCTCTACACTGTCTTGGGATTCCTGCACTGTAGCTCTCTCTACCACTCCATCCGCATCTACCTCTACCCACTTAGCCAGTCTTGCTACTCCTCGTCGGAGCTCCCGTAGCAAGGTCTAACCAAAGAGGTTGGGTAGCTCAATGATCCTACCCTATTCCAGCCTTCTTGGGACTGCCACTCCACATCGCCCGACCTCCAACCTAGAGGTATGGATGCATGTTATCCCTCTACCCACTTGGCTCGAAATCCCCCCCCCCCCCCCCCACTGGAGGTCTATGCATGAGTAGATGCCTGCACTCGGTCTCCTCTCGGGTTCTCCAGTTGTGGATGCTCCACAACCTCCTGAAGCTGCTTCACAAATTGTGGCTCATCCACAATTGTCTGAGACTTCTTCTCGCACTGCATGTTGAGAGGTAATGTACTCTCCCTCTCAACCACCAAGTCTCTAATAGTTTCCTTGCTCCTCAAGGATTTGCATGCATCTTGAACCTCAAGAGCATACAGGTACTTGACTTGTGAACTGATCTGCTTCACCTGTCTCGTGGGGATGTTTCGAAGGAAAACCTTTCCCTTACTGAAGACTACATCATAGCCTTTGTCTTCCAACATTGCGATCGACACCAAATTTTTCTTCAGTCTTGGTACATACTTGACATCGGTCAAGGTAATGTCAGCTCCATTCTCCCTCTGAAAAAGAACCGTGCCTACACCTGAGACACTATACTTTTCATCATTACCCATCGCTATGAGTATCTGGAGATCTTTATCCTCCAAGGTACTGAATAAAATCTTGTTTTCGGTCATGTGGAAAGAAGCTCCACTATCAAGAAACCAACCACATCCTACCATGGATGAAACCATGCATGCGAAGAGGGTGAAATCCAACTTGAACTGTGAGGCCAATGCCTCACCTTCAGATCCTTCCTTGGATCCCATCTTGGATTTCTTCAGTGGACAATTTGTAGCAAAATGGCCCACCTCTTGACAACAAAAGCATCACACTTTTGATTTGTCAAACTTCTTCCCACCATAGGAAGAACTTGATTTGGAATGAGAATCCTTCTCCTTTCCTTTCTTTTCCTTACTTGCTAAGGTGAAATTTTGTTCATCCTCGTTGGATGAAGAACCATCTCTGGTGCTTCTTCTTATATCCTCTTGCATCAGATCTGACCAAATTTGTTCCCAATCTGACAGTTTATCTTTTCCATTAACTGAGTCTTGGTAGCTATGCTAGCTCTTAGGAAGACTGAGGAGAGCAAGACTCACCATTTCATCATCGGCTGTTGTGATCCATACACTTCCAAGCTCATCCTTGCAGGTGGTGAGATTGTTCAGATATGTAGAGATCGTGTCACCCTTGTCACACTTGATTTTCCAAAGTTTGTCTTTCAGCACCAGCTTCCTTTGATCGTTGTTGTTCTGATATAGATCTTTCAATGTTTTCCACATTGAAAATGGTGTCTCCTTCCCATGGAGACTCAAGGCTATGTGGTCTCGAACTCCCTCTAGAAGGATTCTCCTTGCTCTAGCCACACATTTCTTCCATTCCACCAGTTTTGTAGCATTAGCTGCTGCCGGCTTGGGGACTTCTTGATCAATGAAGTATTAGACCATTATCCTCTAATACTGCTTCCATGCGATCCTTCTGGGCTATATAATTTGATCTGCCATCAACGACATACTTGAGTCTTAAACTATTGAATTCCATTGGTGAAATTGAGATGTGATAAGAACTCGATTTCTATATTTAGGAACCTCAAACTTCGAACTTCTCCCTTCTTGTATACTGTTCTCTCCTTTGATCACCTTTGCTATGATACCATGTAGAATTTCCCATTGTAGATCAACAGATTATGCAATAGACTAAAGCAAAATACTAGATCTAATTCTACAATCAAACTTTGTGGAAGCTTAATCAATTTGAGCTAGATCAATCAGAACACGTATAACAGAGAAGAAGAAATCATACACATGAAACACTGAAGAATACTCTAGGAAAGCTTTAGGTAAAAACCCCGATCTCTATATTATCATATAAGTGGAAATATGTCTAGATTACACAAAGCTTTAGCTCACAAGCTATCCAGCTCTTAGTACAATCCCTCTGCTGCTCATAGACAGTCAAAGGCTTCTCACAAACCTTCTCCTCTGCCCTCCAAGCCTCCTATTTCCTTGTGCAGTTTCTCTTGGAGTCCAATGCTGCCACCTATGTGAATTTACCTCTCACACTACTTACTAAACTCAAAAGTAACTACGCAATCCGGAAGGAGATAATACCTTCTGCATGGATGAGTTTCCTATATAGGAAAAATCCTCCAACTGATAGCACACTGTTCCTTCCTCTGATCTCAATTGGGTCTTTGACTGAACTGACATGCATGAGTTATTTGTGAGAGAATATTCAGTCATCCAGAGAGCAACAGTTACATGCATGCCAGCATTAACTAACTGAACTCACAATTAATTCTACAAATTGTTAGAACTAATCTAACTGGACTTAACTCAGTTAAATGAGCTAACTAATTACAAATCATCCTTATCTCTTTAACTGATGGATAAATTCCTCAACCAATGGAGAACTGTTGCATGTCCCCACATAGACCTCATGTTTGATTTTCTACAACTAATTAACTCATGGTGAGTTAATTAATTATTTTACAAACAACTGCTAAGATCAAATTCGAATTTTTACTTCTTTATTTTAGTTCAGGGACTAACTAAAATAGGAAGGTATCCCAAAATGCTATTTATAACAATGCTATTTTTAACACTTCCATTTTCATTCCTTGTTTCTATGTCCAACACTGGTACCCGAACTGCTATTTATAGCAGTGCTATTTTTAGCATTTCTTGTTGCTATTTTCAAAACTTTGCAAGTTGAATCATTCAATTTGGCCTTGAAATGAATGTTAGGCATGCATTTTTGTGAAGTAGGCTAAAATTTCCTTGCTTCACTAAAATACAAGCCCAAGCTGAATTTATTGGCCGATTTGATTGATTCAAATTTTATACTATTTAATTATTAATTTTACAAACTAATTTTCTTCCAGTGAGTTTATGCTATTCACAAACTATTAACAGTTTTGGGAAGACCCTGTGAACTACGATTTCTCTAGCACTTTCATTTACATCAACTTCAACCTTCAGACCACTAAATTAGAAAAATTTAATTGTATTAATGTTACCTATGAGTAAAAAAATACTCTCGATGTTGAATAATTCAATTTGGCCTAGAAATGAAGGTTGGTCGTGCATTTTTGTGAAGCAGGCCAAAATTGCCTTGCTTCACTAAAATGCACACCCAAAAATTCATTTATTGGCCAATATGATTGATTCAAACTGTAAATTGTTTATTTTATTATTTTACAAAATTTTACATTGTTATATCTTTACTTTGAGCTTAAATATTTATACTTCATATTTCATACAACATTCTAAGTGTTGCTTCAACTTGCCTTATGTGAAAGTTGTGTATAAGTGGGAAACCTATTTATGTGGTATATTTGTAAAAAATGGTGCAAGGTTATATCCTAAGGTTAGGTATTGTGATATCATGTCCCATTTCAAATTTCATTACCAAGAGTGTAATTTGTTTGGTGAGGGAGTGCATATTTGTTCCAACTTGAACATTGGCAGATATGATGAATTTCTAAATTGGCAGAGTTAGATTTTAGTAAGTAATATTTCTTTTAGGACAATGAGTATGATATGTTGTAGAAAATGCTTGTATCTTTATGATGGAATGATCATTCTTTCACTTTCAATTAATTATAGATCTTTGTGTGCATTTATTTGAGGCACACAATCCCTGCCTTTTACCCTATAAAATCAATTCAATTTGGAGTATTCATGCAAATGAGAAATTTCTATGTAACAACCCTACGTTAAAAGTTCATGTAGTAAAGTTAATAAACGAGAAATAAGACCAAGGTCAAGGGACACTTACTACAAGTTGAATTTTGGGAAACACATCCTAGTGGACATCACTTATTGTGTATTATGGCTTAAGGCAAAATTGACAAAGGCAATTGCAAAGGCTTTGAAAAGGTAAAAAGGCGTTATTGGTATTTTATTTATTAAAATAAAGGAAAATATGAGAAAAGGGAGGTGAAAGGTGATAGATTGCATGTGAGGAGGAAATTGAAGGAAATGAAGGAAAATGAAGAAATTGGAGGCATCAATAATAAAAAGTCTTATGAGGACCAATTCACAACTTTGGCTAGTTTATCCTTTTTTTCAGTTCAGTTTTGGAATTAGTCTTAGATAGGAAAAGAGAATGAAGAGGAGAAGGAAATAAAGAAAGCAAAGGAAGGACAAGGAAATCAAAGGAAGGAAAAGGGAAGCAAAGGAAGGACACAAGAAGTAGGATCAAGCAATAAAATGTTGGATCAAGAAGATTCAATAAGAATACTTTTTGGTAACATGTTGCATGTATGATTTACTAGCATGTTTTGGAATGCATGTATTTAGTTTCTTTGCTATCATTGGTATGGGTTTTACTAAGTTTTGACAATGGTTTTAGCCTTGCCTTGCCATTTCCAGATAGCCATGGTGTGATGGGATTCTTTCTTGGTTGAGATTTGGATTACTAGAAGGTTTTAGATCTGGGTAAGGTGGTCTTAGGAAAATTTAAAGGGTAGGGGGTGGAGATGGTTTTCTATGGAAAGCCCTAAATAGGTGGGTGAAGACAAGAATATTCCTTAAGGGATGGTGAAGGCATTTTGAGGCATCCAAGCTCAGCTTGGTTTTGTGATCTCAGGGCCAGTTTAGGTGAGATCACAATATGGTGAGGGTGGAGGTGGTTTAACCTATAGATTCCCTTGGTTTTTTATGGATTGGTTTATCCCATGAGATCCCACATTCATGATTGGAATATGGCACAAGGGTGATTGGAAAGAAATATTTGGTTCAACTAATCTATGCTTGGGTGGTACATGGAAGTCCCTGAATTGGTTTGATTTTACATAGGTTAATAAGAGCTAATTTCCTCTTGTCTTTGATGAGTAATTATACTTTTTATTATGTGGCTTTAATGGTTGTTATATCATTGTTATATATCTGATTATACGCTAGTTATAAGCATGGTTATATGACATATCTAAGTATGTATCTTATCACATTTGAATTAATGAATGCATGGTTAATGAATAAATGACCTAAGTGGAGTTATGGTAGCTATTGTGAGAAGACATTGGTCCTGCTTGTTAAACCTCAGATAATTTTCAAATCCCTATGTTAAGATATGCATTCATAACTTGTAGATTGCATGCTTACCATGTGTTTGACCGAATGCTTGTCCTGGTTGGGAAGGGTCAAGTCAATCCCTTGTTTAAGGTTTTGGTTTAGAAGCTTTGTTTCTATGTTATTTATCATTTCTGGAAGTTTCACTGAGTTCTAGGCAAAGGTCTGAGTCCTAGCCCTAGAAAAGTGGCTCAAATTCAGGGTCGTGGGCACAAAATTGACTGGAAACATACATAGTTACTGGGAAGGAGGTTTGTGGGAGCAACTGGAGGCTTGAATTCCTTTTCAGGGGAGTGACTAAGGCTCCGGGTCAATGATAAATAGAGTTAAATTAAGGGTTGGACACCTAGAGGGGTTGGGTAGCTCCTAGAGGTCTTGTAAAACATGAGGGAAGTCAGTAATGTCTTAAGTTGTTGACTCCATTTCCTTAAGGTAATATAGGAGGTTAAGTCTATCATAGTGAAACTCAACTCATATTTACACAAGAAAATGTTGAAAGTGGGTAAATGTGGCAGGAGACGGTTACATTCTATGTGCAAAATTAATGTTAATTATGAGTAAAAAAATACTCTCCAATCTGAATCATTCAATTTGGCTTTCAAATGAAGGTTGGGCATGCATTTTTGTGAAATGGGCCAAAAATTCCTTGCTTCACTAAAATGCATGCCAAGGCTTTATTTATTGGCCAATCTCATTAGTGTACAAAAAAATATTGTCATTGTTGTGTATTACATAATCCAAAGGAGGCCATGGAAATAAGATGTGGATGGTGTAGAACTATTAAATCATAGAGAGGAAAGTGGGTCAAAGAAGATATGACAATGAAATTTTCATATACGACACAGGTAAGAAGACAAAACAACCTTAACCAAAGAAGAACGATTTTTATGAATTCACAAATATTACAACATAGAGGAGAGGAAGTCAATTTTTTTTCCATGAGGCCTTTCAAGTAAAACTTATTGGTTAAAAATGCACATGAATGGTGATTAAATGTTATTATTCAATGATCAAGGGAAATTCTTGAAAATTAGGATGGCCATGTGGGATAGGGATGCTGGATACTTTTCTTGTCAAAATTTTGGCTCGATGTATATGCCTAAGGTAATAAAATTATAGTTTTTTTGAACTCCAAATTAACATTATACCAATATGTCAAGATATGACTGAAGTGAAGTTTTGTGTTGGACAACATATTTATTGAAATGATAAAATTGGTGTACTAAACGTTATTGACTATGTTGTGTATTATAGGAGCGAAATGAGGCCATGTAAATAAATTGTCATATCAATGAGGACACAATAGATGACGTAGGACATTAGGTACTCAAATTTTGAATTTAGCAAAACATGATATAATGGTGTGTTACACCCATTGTTTTTCATGATATTATTAAAATTTATAGTGTATTATCCAATATTGACATAAATTAATGCGTGCTGTTGATTATTTTAGACGAAGATTGGAGAAAATTACAGAGTCGAGCCTTCAACTAACAAAAGACAAATATATGTACATGGACGTGAACCTAAAATGGTTACATCATGTTGAGTATGGTGGCTAGAAGAGGATATGACAATCGACCTCGTAGACACAACAAATGAATGCACTGAACAAGAGTTTGGTTAGGACTATAGTACATGGGATGAATAGTTTGAGAAAATTGTTGTTTGTGGATGTTCTACGTGTCGTGGAAAGAATCAATTCAAACAAGTGATTGTACAAAGACATTACATATATGATGTGATTCTAGTGGGTAGTATTCCTCCTATAATCGATTTGAATCCAATAGGAATTGTGTTAAGGAAATTTCCAATTTGATATAAATAATATGTATTCTTATTTTAAACATTGTTTTATATTATTTAAATACATAATTTTTTTCTTAATGATTACATGCAATATAAATTCCCTAGTTTAAATTTTCCCCGAGCACCAAATTCCAACCTAGAGGGCAATGATCATTTATTTGATGATACATCTAACAAAAATATGTACACATATACTAGCTGAGAAGATGAGGAATTGATGAAAATAAGTAACAAAACAAGAACCAATTTAAAGATACATAATTTTCTTAAAGATAACGGGAAGGTGGACTACATACCCTATGAGAATGAATGTGATGGAGATGATGACTTGCACTTTATTTTGAGATCAATTTACAAAGATACATTTGATCATCGACTATATTACGCCTTGACCAATGATCAACAACTACCTAGAGTGTATGAGGTGTTTCAATTTTGGGGATACAACTACATGATAAGACCCTCCAATATTCATGGAGTGAATCTAGGCCTCTCTATTATCCAGAATGTCCATGTGGGATATAAATATAGAAACAATTTACAACAAACCATTAGGATATTAATGCCATATTATGGTCTGTCATATTACAATGATGAATGGAGAAGGCTAGCAAAATATAAGCATAACATGTCAGAATATGGTCTAAATTCAAATATGTATACACATAGTCTCTAATTGGAAAGTGGAAAAGAAATGAATAAAGGTCATATTATGTATATATATGGATGTGCATACACACACAACAATATTTTAGGATTTATAAATAGTAGTAAAGGATGGGACCCTACTGTAAGACCAAAATGTCAAGTTGTTGAGGTTATAAATGATAAAGATGGAGATATGGAAAGAGAGGTTGATAAATTGATAATGGTTGAGGCTATTATGGACCTTACCATTGGGGACGAGTTATATATTAATTATCCCTTTTTAAAACACACTCTTGCATGAAAGATAATGGAAGAACAAGGTCTCCCTAAGGATGTTATTAAGGGAAGAGAACAAAAGAATAATTAATGAGTGTGGATTATATATATACAAACACACAAACACATATATATATATTTTAGGACATATTTGATTATATTTCTTTGAAATTGATACATTTATGGTTATCCAATTATTGCCTAACATTAAATAATGTTTGTGTTTGTTGATAGATAGAAGATATTGATGATACACTTCCTAATACCCAAGATAAAATTGGGTTATTAGGATTTGGACCGGATGATACAAACCATCCTTTAAACCATACCAGGGTGAAAAGAGCAAGATTGAAGAGAACACTACCAACTGAGAAATTTGAAGGATTGATGAGATTAGCATACGTTGATGACATGCCACCTAGCCTTAATGATAATGATGATAATGAAAATGCAACGCATGGAGAAGGATCAAATGAAATGTTTACAAATTTCTTTGGGGATTGAAACAATGATGGTGATAATGATCATATGGTTAACAATAAAGATGATAGCAGGGGTAATTTCCACCAACTTAATCTTGATGATAACAACCTAGAAGAATAAATCAAGGAAGCAAATAAGAAACCTGTGTTCACATCAGGTGCAAGTAGAACCTAAAAAATTGCATTAACATTAATATTATTAGAAATCAAGTCACTATTTGGTTGGTTAGACAAAGGATTCACTACCCTACTAAAGTGAGTTGAAACCTATTTCTTAATTTGCATTGTCATTTGATGTTCATAATTCATAAACATTCATAAACTTTATTTATATTTATTTAAGGGGATTTTAAAACCATATATTGTATATAAAAAATCCTAGTATACATTGACATATCAAATATGTTCATTATAAGTCAAACATTCAATTGATTTAATCTCGGGAAATCTTATAGGGCACTAAAAACTAATATATTCCTTGAAGAGAATGTGTTGCCATCAACTTGCCGAGAAGCGCATGAATTGTTGATTGAGTTAGGGATTGAATATAAGAAAACTCATTCATGTAAAAATTATTGCATTTTATACAAATATCATTATCAAGACAAGGTAGAATCCCTTGTATGGAAAGATAAGAGATATCGTAAGACATACAAGGTCCTAGAGTTCCAAAGAAGGTTTTTCGTCACATGCCAATTGTACCTAGAGTTCAACAAATGTTTCATTGCAAGTCACTTACACAATGGATGGAATGACATGCAAAGAATATATGTAAATATGGATTTATGCGAATTCTGGCTAACTCCAAAGCAATGAAACAGGTAGAGGAAAATTGGCCAAGAAAATTCAAAGATGAACCCCATAGTATTAGCTTTGGTCTTGAAATTAATGGAGTGTGCCCATTCTATTTCCTGAGCTCAAATTATAGTGTTTGACTAGTTAGATTGATATTATACAATATGCCCCCATGGATGAGTGTGCTATGCTAGACTATTCATGATTTCCTAGGACTTGGTGTTTGTTCTAGTAAGATAAAATATTTACGTATTTAAACTCATAATTTATTTTCATCCCAAATTTCATAATTATGTCTCTACTATTATTTTGATGTTATTAACATTACTTATTGAATTGTACGGCTTCAAATAAAGGGGATATTTTCATGTCCAAGATGTGTAGAACAATTTCAAGGGGGTTACTCTAAAGACCTACATAAATTTATTTATGAAAACCGCAAGGTTTTTCTACCACCAGATCATAAGTTTAGAAAAGCTTTAGTTTGATGGAAAATTTGAAAATAAAGGCCCTCCCATGATTATGGGTCCAGGTGATTGGCTTAAGAAGTATGAAGATGCTGAATCAAAAACATGGGAGGGTTTTTTTTATTAAAGTGATTCAATTGAAGAACCAAAACAAGTTGTAGTTAATATGCCATAACAAATGAAAAGGAAATCCATATTTTATGAGCTCCCTTACTAGAAGGATCTATTAATATATTGCCTATTATATCCTGTGCAAATCTTATAAAATATCCCAGATTCTGTAGTTTGACATATATTAGGCAAAGAGAGGGACACCTTGTATTTAAGGAGAGATATTTCTCTTTCACGTACCAAATTTGATAGAAGACATTTGTGGCCAAACAAAGAAAATGAAACATATCCAAAAGATCCATGGATTTTGAAAAAAAACATACCTAGATCAACTAAAAAAAATCATCCGTTCAATGAGGACATCTACTAGATAAGGGTCATCATTGGAAAACACTTTTATAGTTGATGGACATGTGACAAATTTAAAACACATGATTTTCATAATTTCATGAAGGTATTATCATCATTTAAATTTTACTAGTAATATTGTTTAAGTACAAAATATATTTTGATATTCTATTGTGTGAGAAAAATTACTAATGACCTTTGAGAAATTTGTTTGATAACATATCATGCCATTGGAAATTAGGGAGGATTTATGTCTTACTATTATCTTAAGGAATACAATAAGTTAGTTGTAAGAATTTGCAAGGTATGTGATATGAAACGTTCATGTGTGAGAGACATAGATATGTTATATTACCTTTTTATTTTTGATTAAAGGTTCATACTAATTTTCTATTCTTATATTAGGTGGGTAACCTCCAAGGAGACCATGAATGTGAAGTGCCAAAATGGAAGAAGGAAATTGCAGAAATTGTATATGTATTTGAGAAGGAGATCCCTACAAGTTTCAAGGACGTACAAGTCCATTTACTTATACACCTAGTCGATGACATTGCATTGGTGGATTTTGTATCAATGAGGTGGATGCTTTTCTTTGAGAGGTATATGAAAACTTTAAAAATATATGTCCAACAAAAGTTACATCCAAAGGGTTGCATGGATGAAGGGTATATGTTGAATGAAGCATTTTTCTTCCTATGTGAATTCCTTGGTAAGGATTTTAAATATGGGCCATACTTCTGGGATGGAGAACAAGCATCAGATATTATTGATGAAGAAAAACCACAATCTAATGTCGTTGAAGTAGAAATTAGTAAGTAAATTCATGATCATTGTAGTTTTTTTCCTTGCAATCATTAATTTACTCTGTGATTTATTTTTCAAATATACAACATGACATTTGGATTTTGAAATAAACATGCTGACATGTAATAGGTGTAGATGAAAGTGCTATACTTGACAAGTTCATTTTGCACCACATGGATTTTATGAACAAATGGATTGATTATATGATAAAAATAGAGAAGAAGTGTTAGCAACAAGGAGACAATTTAAGAGATCGAACCCAAGGAATACTCCACTTCCCACTAATACGCTTGGGGAATGGGGCAAAGATTGCACAATAAAATGGTTATTGAAAAATTCAAAATAAAATAGAATATGTATGCATATATTCAAACATAAAAGAACATGAAATCACCATGTGTTCTTTCCTTACAGTTTTGACCCTATTAACTATTTTAATATTTTTCATTATTTTTGTTTTCACTAAAATAAATGGTCTTTCACAGGCAAGGAAATATCCTTCAATGTGGGCATATGGTTGATATTATTGTGTAGAAAGTACAGATGTAAAGAGATGATCCTTTGATTGTCGCATCATGGTTGATTTCAAGAAATTTAGTCCATCAATATCAAAAGATAAGAATAAAAAATGATGATCCAAATACATATAGTAACAATATAGATGGTCAAATGTCAAATTTCAATGATGATGAAGATCATGCAGGACAAGATGAGGATAATCATAATATTAAATACTTGAACGAACATATGAACATTGAAAATGATACATTGGATGACATCATTGTAGACAATAATGCTAATGAGAAATACTTCTAATCTTTTAGAAGTATTTGTAATCCGTGTTTAAAAAATGATGATTTGTATGGCCCAAATTTTGAAATTCTTCAATATTATGTGTCGATACAAATTATTTATTGCAATATCCTTAAAGTATTCAATCTCTGGTAGGAATTGTTGGAAAAAATAAAAGATTACTTGGATAAGTGTTAGCATGGTTAGTGGTCATTTATTGGTTGATAATGGTTTACAGGGGTTGCTAGCTTAATGGTTAGACTCTGATTGAACTAGGATGAAGAGCCTATTAAATAACAATACATTAAATATGAAATTGTTAAAAAATAAATTGCAAATATCGTATATGTAAAAAAATGTAAATCCAAACCATTAGGCTAAATCTATGTAAAGTTTGTTCATTAATTTATATTATAAAACAAATTGAACTATTTCACTAAGCCTAAGAAAAATGATTTTCTATGGGGAAAAAAAAATAAAATAATTGCATTGATGTTCTTTATGGGTAAAAATATACTCTCCAAGTCGAATCATTCAATTTAGCCTTACAAGGAAGGATGAGCGTGCATTTTTGTCAAGCAAGCCAAAAATTCCTTGCTTCATTAAAATGCACACTCATGCTTCATTTCTTGGCCAATATGGTTGATTCAAATTGTATATTGTTTATTTATTGAGTAAAGACATTATGTCTTTTGCTTGATACTTTGGAATGCTGGAGTTGGAGTTAATAATTTCTTGAGAGTTAAAGCCTTATTTTTGTACTATTTTGTCAATCTTAGAAGCATATTTTGTTTAGTGAGATAGGGATATGCATATTATATTCCTGGTGATGTTTGTTGGGTTGTGTTATATTCTTTCCACATAGTTAACAGGGGGTTTGAGGGGTACCCGTAACCCCACTTTATGGGGTCCGGGGCAGCGCCCCAAAAATTTTTGGTTTTGGACCCTATGTTAGGTTGGGCGGACCCACCTATGGTTTTGTGCATGATT
>APFE030864734.1:0-22245 GCA_000404065.3 Pinus taeda | reverse complement strand
ACTTCAAGCGAGGCATGACTAACTTCCCTTTCTTCCTATTCCCTAAGTCATTTACTAACTTCCCCTAAAGAGGTCAAGATCTACTTGATATCTCTTAGTTTCATCATTTTCCATATCATTTGCCTTGATAAAGATCTGCTTTACTCAAGGAGGGTCCATATTTTCTCTACAAAGTTCTATCTCCCCTTTAAAGCCTAAAATCTCTGAGACTTAGGGCTTTCTTGTCATTTTCATATTAACTCCTGACATTATTATGTAAATCCCTATCTATTTCCCGTCCCCCTACTAAAACTATGGTGATAATTCCCCTATGTAAATATCCCATCCCTCTGGTTGAAACATAACCATAAATATCCCCTTGGGAATTACTAAGTTCACCTGGATCTTAGTAAGAACCCTCATCTCTGCATAAATTTCCCCTCCAAGTTGTTTGGACTCCTTCCAAAACAGAAAAAACCCTCACCAAACCATACCGCACCCCGCGCATTGCATTTTTGGGATTTATTAATATTTGATTGATAAATAACCAATGCGTCGAAACAAATTAGTCTTTAACCTAAGTCCAAAACCCACCCGCGGCCGCAAATATTAAAGTTTATCGCGCGCGCTGTTTCACGAAAAACCCACGCATCTTCTCCTCCCGTCCACCATCGGATCAGCCCTCCCAGATCCGACGGCCCTTATGTATATCGGGCGCCCTTTTGTGAGTGTCAGTTAGCACCCGATGTCCGACGGTTTTACCGACGTACACCAGGACAGCTGGCGGCATCCCATTGCATCGGGCCGCCCCTCATAAAAACCACCTTTGTACCAAAGGTGGTCCGATGCGATCCATAACCGCCTTCTCCTTGCATAACGTGGGCACCGCGTCACTCTGCCACATCGCCTCCACCTCACCCCTCACCTGGCTTCACCTTGCCACCGTGTCCTTGCCACGTCACCCTACCATGCTGCCACATCATCATGCTGATGTCATCATGCTGACATCACATCTGTATAGAGGGGTCCCACTGCTGACATCATCCGTCGTACTGCTGATGTCATGCTGACGTCAGCAGCTCAAAAAATGCGCAAGTGCAAAAATCAAGCTTCGGAGCCTCGGATCGAATTTCTGAGGCAGTTTACACTGTTTTTTTCACATATGAATGTTAATTTAGGAATTCTTAACTGCTCCTAGATAACCATTCATTCACCTCCTTTCTCTGTTAGCTGATGAAAGATTCTTAATTGCCTCTCATCTCTGACTTTCATTCCATATTTTCAGCAAATTGGTATTGTTTCATGTGTAGCTATCCTGCTCTATAATCCTCTTGTGTCCAAGAAAACGTAACATCAAGCATTAATCCGTGACTCCATGCCCAATGGTTTGAAACTTATCACACTATCCCTTGCCTCTCTGCTTGAATGCAACTTCCTTCCATTCAAACTCCATCCAAACTTAAACAAAACCAACTGAACCCAATAGCTAGACTAAAATCATTATCAACAAAGCTAAATCATTAAGAGAGAGCCCTCTTTGATTGTAGGTGTGCTAGAACCTGCAATCCAAAGATTGGTTTGTGGTTGTCTCGTCTGTATCCCTTCAGGAGCTTAGGGACAACCTGAGTGATAAAAAGTTCTTCGTGTAATTTCATAGTATGTTTTTGTGTATATTTAAGAATAGTATAGGACATTGGGAAGGGATAGATTGAGTATCAATCTCTCTGACGTCCCTCTATAAAGTTATGTTCACTGTTGAGTTATAAATTGAACAATTTGTTTAATTTATAGCCTAGAAATCTTTAGATTGTTTCTGCTATGATATACTTGGATATATTTGTGTTGATTATAGAGTTTCATCTATATGTCTATGCTATTATTAGATGACTAAATGTTCAGGGATAATTTTTAGCCTTCTAACTTCCTCGCAATTCCTCACATTGATTCTTTGGCTCAATTCTTTAGCTGAGGATTGTCTACAAAGATACAACATGGGGGATCAAGAAAATAATTTGAGAAGAAGATGTTGTAACAACAGATGCCATAACAACATGTCAGTGTTAAAACTTCTGAAAATGTTGAAACGGTTGTAAAAGTTGATGTTATAACAACCGCTACTATTGAAACTACTGAAATAGTGACCATTACAGTGGATGTTGTAACAATTGGGGGGGGAATTCATTTCATTTTTATTTTCAAAGCTCTAAATTGGGAAGCCAAAGAGGTGTTTTTTCCACCCAACACTACACCAACACTCGGGGGATTGGAAAAGTAATTTAGAAGCACAAACATAGGTAACAACGGATGTTGGAACAACAAATGTTGTAACAATAGATGTTGTAACAGCAAATGTCATAACATATTTTGTACTAGTGAATGGTGTAACAACAAGCCATTTCATATTGTTTCTCAAACCTTGAAAGTGGGCAGCCAAAGAGGTGTTTCTTAATAACTTTGTGTTTGTTTTATTCTTCTTTTGAGATTTGTGTAATAAAGTTGTTGGTTTCTTTCATTAACAAATTTATAAATGTTGCACGAATATTTTAGATACGTGTGAATTTAACATAAGAAACCTTAATGAATCACTTTGTAGTCTCTGCATCTTATTTTATTTCATTTCAAGCTTTTGTTGTAGATCTACTGCTTTAAACATCGAATTTCTTTATGTTCTTCTCTCCATACTACAACGTCAATTTAAAGGTTGTAATAACATATAAGTAAGCTAGTTGAATTTATTCATTAATTTCTCAAAAAACTAGTTCACATTTCATCTATAGGTCTGTCGTCACTTGCCCCACGTGCATGATTGTTTTAGATTAATAAGGGCCTGATAGAGCTAGAATAGTGATCAAACTTATGTTGTAGTCTAAAGTGTAGGAAGAATTTTGTTTTGAAAAATCACCATGATGTGTGGTAACCGTACTCCCCATAGGACTAGAAAATGAAGTGTCCTATAGAGTTTCAGGTCCTTTCTTTCAAACCAAACCTTTAAAGTTCAAACAGGTTCCAACATGGGTCTACATCATAAAATTTCCTATTTTAATAGTCATGACTCTACATATCTTCTTAATATATATATATATATATATATATATATAAATATATATATATATATATATATGTGTGATTATATATGTGGTGTATATGTATGTGTGTATATATATATGTGTGTGTATATATGTGTGTGTGTGTGTGTGTGTGTGTGTGTATATATATATATATATCGCTACAAAACAAATGTTTTAGACCTTAATACACCCTTCATTCTACCATATGGAAAATAATTGCTAACACAAGTGCTAAAACTCATGATCATCCCTAGTGTTAGCATTCATCTTCATTTTTCTCTAGGGTTTATGTCACAAACTCTAAATCTTCCTCTATTGCATCACACAAGCACAAAGAACTCTCCATATGGTAGGATGAAGAGTTTATATATATATATATATCGCTACGAAACAAATGTTTTAGACCTTAATACACCCTTCATCCTACCATATGGAAAATAATTGCTAAGGCAAGTGCTAAGACTCATGATCATCCCTAGTGCTAGCATTCATCTTCATTTTTCTCTATGGTTTATGTCACAAACTCTAGATCTTACTCTATTGCATCACACAAGCACAAAGAACTCTCCATGACAATTATATAGATGGAATAATGAGTATAGTATAAACAAATACATTCTCTTCCCTCTATACAGAGTAGGTGAGGGAAGCCAACATTGGTAAAGTGGATTAATTACACAAGCAATTTAATTTAATGCATAAGATAAGGTCTCCAAGTGAAGTGCTCTCTCTCTCTAAGGTATACATGTCAAGAGACCAATCCTCAAGTGGTGCACTCTATAAGCATGGATTGCAAGTGTCAGGTGCTCTTCATAAGAAGGCTTCTTTCTTTCCAAGACAATCACCCCATGCTCCTCAACACATGTAGATTGGGTCCATAATCAATCCCATATAATGTTCGCTCAACCGAAGCATCTATAATCAGTCCCATGTAATCTATTTTGTTGTCTATGAGTTATGTATTACATGGTGTTGCATCCCTCCTTTGGATTAGAGTTTTTGGAAAAGGACTTGATAAATCCATGATTGGATATTGATTTCATAGGGTTTCATCATAGTGAAGGGTTGGTGATTTATAAGGGTGTTATGACCAATGGAAGCACAAAAGAACACAAGCTACAAATAAATAAACAACTCAACATAAAAAATTCAAATTGACATATTAACTTAACAATATTCAAGTAAGTTATTGAAAGTCAACTAATCATGCCTTATTCTCATCCAAATAAAAAAATCAGACCACTTTATTTCTTGTATCATATTGAATTCCAATTGTGATGGATAATGGACATATTGTTGCTCCAGTTAAAACATGGCAGATGGACAAGTTAAAGTAATTAATATCCAATAATTTACTTCTTTGTACAAAATTAATATATAATTTCAGATATTAAATATACTTACAAATTTGCACGTTAAGGCTTCTAAACTTGATTGGACAATGTGATGTGTGGCACGATATTTGGAAATCCTAGCCTTCAATGTCTTGTCCTAAAAAATACACTAATTCAATTTAATTATGCACCATTAAAATATAAAAATAATTTAATGAATTTGAAATAATCTAATGACCAAATTTAAATACCTGTATGCTCTCCTCGGCGAACTTCCTTCGTGCATCTTCTCTATCATATGCTTTCACGAGTTCTTTCCATACTTTCACACTTACATCAATTGGCCTTATTTTGGCCCTTAGCTTGGGAGGAATCTATTTTTATCTTTTTCGTTTGGTTGCAATGGAATCTCTTGCAGTTTTGAGTCATTTGTTTTTTTACTTGCCTTACTGACCAACCTGTCCCAAATTTAGTCTGCATGTCATGGATGACTTCCTTTTAAAGGTGCATGGGTATATTCAATAATGGAATATGTAGATTATCTTTGAAGTGTTGAAGACACGATTCCTTCAACCTACAATTGGAAACTTTCCCGACATCTGTCATTCTGATTTCCCTAGAGACAACATCATATTCTACGTAGTTTCTTATGTACCATAGAAAGATGCATAAGTACCTGTAATGGCAATGGAAGAAATTTCTTTCCCAGGAGTGGGTGGGACACTCGACGTCTTTGTTCTGTGTTCCACTTTCTTAGAGGTTATTATGATTTATCTTTTCCTAGATCTTTTTCTCGATCCAGGAGTTGATGGGGAATCAATCAATTCCCTTTGACAGGGTTGCTTTGGTTGGTCCATTTCAGTGACTTTAAGATGTTCTTCCATGTATTTGGAAACCATGGACAAGTCCATACCTTCTAGTTAATTCACTACTTCTATCCCAAATATATAATTCATCTCACCTTTTAGTTTCTCATTGTCATGTCCCTATATATGTACAATAAAACAATTATTTTTAAATAAGAAATAACAAAATAGACCCTAATTTCTTCTTTTATAATTTTGAAACCAAAAACTAAAAAATAAAATTCAAACAAGCAATTGAAACATGTGCAAATCTATAAATTGAGTATGAAATACCTCATTCTCACTGCTTATTTCCCTCTAGTGTTGCTTAACATTTTTTGGCGTCCTAGGGCAATTGTTTTCCTCCACACTGTGGAAAATCCCTTCTCTTTGCTCAGTATGTTTTGCTCCATTCCCTCTAACTTTTTTAAACACTAGTATTGCAAAATGGATGGACGGGGGTTTAATTTTCGTCTCTGGTAAGGGGTGAATGGGATGTACAAACAGATTTTATGACTGCTAGAGGCTGAATCACACCCACAAATCATTTTTTTTATTGAAATCGACAATAGGGGAGGAGAGGTACATTAATATATATTCCCACCATCAACAAATATCCAATCGATTAGTTATTTACTTTCATAGCCTCAACACATTGCTCCAACCGTGGTCTGCTCCAACTCTGCACAGAACTTCAAAGCTCCCTCAATTTGCAATTGGTGAGTATTATAATGGAAATATGGTGAATGTACTACATTATTTTAGTTGAATAGTCGGGATACACAATATGTTTATCCATTGTGCATACTAATTATAGATTGGCGGGATTTTTTTTTAATTTTACGATTTGGTATAATTTGTATTCATTGTCATCTTTGTACTTTGCAATGTCGATGTGGGAGGCTTCCATGTTATTGTCATTTTTTATGAGGTTTAGTTGAATACCAATATTGACCTCACCTGTCACTCTGGAGGAACTTGAGGGGGTATTAAAGTGGTTCAAGAAGGATAAAAGCTTGGGACCCGATGGGTGGTCTATAGAATTCTATTTGGCTTTTTATGATCTATTGGCCTTGGATCTTCTGCAGGTTGTGGAGGAATGCCGATCATCTGGTAGGTTGTTCAATGCTATCAACTCCACCTTCATAGCCCTCATCCCTAAGACTGACTCACCTGCCTCTTCTGATGATTTCCGACCCATCTCCCTCTGCAATTGCCTCTATAAGATCATCTCGAAAATTATTGCCAATCGTATCAGACCTATCCTTTCTCAGCGTATCCTCCTTGAACAATTTGCTTTTCTTGAAGATCAATAGATTCATGAAGCGATTGGCATTGCTCAAGAGGCCATTCATTCCATCCGAGCCCGCTGACTAAAAGGTATCATTCTCAAAATTGACCTAGCCAAGGCTTTTGATCGGGTGGACTGGACTTATATCAAAATGTTGCTTATTCACCTGGGCTTCCCCCTCTCATTTACCAATTGGATAATGGCATGCATAACAACCCCTTCATACAGTTTGATCATTAATTGATCTGCCTCTCCTTTTTTCCATGCTGAAAGGGGGCTCAGGCAAGGTTGCCCGCTCTCACCGCTCCTCTTTCTGCTGGTTATGGAATGTCTTAGCAGACTCATCTATCACGAAAAGCAGAATGGCAGAGTATCAGGCTTGAAAATTACTAATCAGTGTTACTTAACACATCTCATGTTTGTAGATGATGTCATCATTTTTTTGGATGGAAGTATACGGTATTCGATTACCCTTGATAGGATCCTTGCCTCATTCTACAGAGCGACCGGTATGCTGGCAAACCACTCAAAATCAACCATTTCCCAGGCTTACACTTCTGCTCAAGAATCCAATGTAGCTTCGCATCCTTTCCCTTATAACCCTCGACCTCTGGATCAGGGTTTCAAATATTTGGGTTGCTGGATCAAGCCTTTTGGGACACAAGATCGCAGACTGGACTTAGCTGATCTCCAAATTTGAGAAAAGGATCTCACACTGGAGCCATCGCTTTCTATCCAGAGCAGGAACGCTGGTGCTCATTAAATCAGTATTGGAAGCCACACCTGTATTCTGGATGGCTTTAGCATGGATACCTAGAGGAATACTTGCCCATCTCAAGCAAATATGTTGTAGATATCTCTGGAATGGAGGACAGGAAACGCGAGTTTTTGCATGGATTAGTTGGGACAACATTGCTATGCCTAAGAAGTGGGTAGGCTGGGGCCTAAAAGACCTATCATACTTTGCACATGCCTTGGCTGTGAAAATGGGATGGACTTTGCTTACCAGGCAAAATCTCTGGTCATCTATCTCATACCATAAATACATATGGCCCTTACAAGTCATGGACTGGATTCAACTGCCTGGCTGGAACAGAACAGGTATTTCATCAGCGTGGAAAGCCCTATTGTACGCACTCCCCCTCATTCACAATCATCTTACATTGAGAATCAATGATGGATCCAGGGCTCGCATCGGTATGGATCCATGGACAAGAGGAGGAGGGAGATGTTATCTCCCTCGTGAGCTTATTTGATTACTCGATCAACAAAATATTAAAGTAATAGCTCAAATTGCGGACCAGGAGATTCATTCATATTCACACAAGCATGGAAATCTGCAGCTCAGTTAAATTTGCCTCCGGTCTGGCATCAAAATTGGGAGGATTACACGAGTGCTCTGAGTGAATCTCATATTCGCATTAAGGATGGACCTAACGAACTCATGTGGAACAAGGCTGAATCTGCCTATTACTCACCCAAGGAATTCTACCTGTGTCTGATTAATTGCAAAAAACCATAAATAACTCAGAGCTTGTGGAAGATCATCTGGCAATTAAAGACTCCACCCCAGACAAAACTCTTCTTCTGGTGCATTCTCCGGAACAAGGTCCCTACTGGGGAATCACTTATGCACAAGTTTGTGCATGGTCCCACCTAGTGCATACTATGCAAACAGCAGTCTGAATCGACCACTCATCTATTTCTTACATGTGGAACCACAAAACAGATATGGAAGGATGTGGCTGAGGAGATCGGGTTCGTGGGGGCATGGGAGGGTGAAAACATCACAGCAGCTTGGGAGGCCTGGAATCGAGCTCATTCTAGAACAAACCGCACATGTCTTCCTATCATCATTTGCTAGGCTATTTGGCTGGCTAGGAACAAAATGATCTTCGAAAATGGCTCGATTCGATGGCAACCTGTTATTGCCAAAATCGTTGCAGCATATATCGAATTGCCTGAATATACTCCTCCTCGCTCTCGCAGACCATCTGCCCCCAACCCCATAGATCACTCCATACCATGGGCTTTTTTCAATGGAGCTGCTCAACAACATGGATGTGGGGGGGGCTTTATACTATATCTATCTGATCAGCATCATTACAAAGTCAAGATGGGCTTAGGCGTAGGAACGAACAATTTTGTTGAGCTCATAACTCTTTGTAATCTTATGCATTTTGCTTTAAATCATGAATGCAGAGACTTACAGATATATGGGGACTCAAATATTATCATAAATTGGATCAATCTGAAATCTAGATGTTACACACACACACTCTTAAATATTCTAGATGAAGTTATGCACCTCAAATCACAATTTAATAACATCATTGTTCGTCATATCTACAGGGAGCATAATCACAGTGCTGACGGATTATCCAAGGAAGCCACACACCTACCAGGAGGACAGTGGATAATCCACGAACAGAGGGGCATCTCTCAGTACCAGTACTACCACATGCCTTATATAGACCAAATCTACCCTTGGGTGGATGACCACTGATTTTTTGATGAACTGACAAGTATATATGATGGTGTAGATAATCTAGTTTTTATTTATGCAACAGCATCCTGCAAGGTGCAATTATGTTTTTATATAGAATACCGATCACAACATCATCCTGCGTGATGATTTTTTGACATTTTGATACAACATCATCCTGCGTGATGATTTTTTGTTTTTTGACACAGACATGTACAGGAATGGTTTATAGATACTATAGCCATGGAGGAAATCCGCATATGCGGAACAACATTTACTATATGTAATTTTTCACAATATAATGAAAGATTATGATTTTTCCGGTGAATTAAAAAAAAAAAAAAAACCCTCTATGTGAACCCTTTTTCATCATAAAATTGTATGATATTTTTTAATGGGTCATATCAATCTAGTGTTATGATGATGAAGTCCAGATCTAGATGATATGTCTCACTAGATAATGTCTCCAATATGCTCTTCTTGTATACTTTGCCACAAAGTATGAGTGACGATTTTTATGATACTTTCTTCTTTTTCTTTCATTTGAAGAGATATTGGATCTTCGAGACTTGTATTACAATCTCCTTTGTAAACCTTTGTTCTTACAAAGTTTGAAAGAAGTGATGTCAAGTGGTACAATTACCCCCACACAAATATAGCATTATATGGTATGCTCAAACTAAAGCCTCATTTTATCTACACAAGGGCATCCCAGTGTCTCAAAAAAAGACAACTTGCCCTTGTCCCCACCCTTTATCTTTCCACTATAGTTGAGGATATCATCCCTAAATGTTGTTGAGTACCTCTGCAGGTGTTGTCCTCACATTCAATGGTAGTGAAAAGGTTTGGAGATTCCTTCTTTCATGGTCTTTCTAACCGACATATTGAATAGGAAATTAGTAGCAATAATCCAAAATATATAGGACTACATTAAAAAGTCGTCTTAGTTGTACATATCTATTCAATTGAGTTATTTGTGTCATTGGGCCTCAATTGTTCTTACCCACTCAATATGTTTCTCATCAATTTGAACCCATGTGATGAAATAAAATTGCACGACCAACTAGTTGTTGTTGTCCCCCATCTCAAAGAATTTTCCGAATACCCTCATTGTCCTCCAATTAAGGGTGTGTTAATTTCATCTTTCCATGTCTCCATCAAGTACATATGTTTGATTTGTCACATTTTCATCCATGCATCAAGTATGGTGCTAAGATAGGTGAGACTATTTCTTATTTTATCTCTAAATCCTTTGTTGCTCCATACCTCTTCTCCTTGTGGAATGTTGAGAACCTTCCTTACTACTTCTATCTCCATGATGAGATGTTAGTCGCAAGGTTCATAATAACCCTTCTCTTTAGCTCATCAAAATGTTAATGCAATATATGCAAAGTATGGGATACTTTGTGCTCATAACAAACATATTGTCCAATACATTCTCAAGTAAATCCATAAGCGGCTTGAACTATTTTTTGTTTCCTTGTCACAAATATATACCAAATTATCAGCATTAACCCTTTCTTTGTGTCAATAATCACCATTACTAAGAGCCAACCATATTGTACTTATCGTTAATTCCACCAAATTGCTACCATCCTTAAATTTTGCAACCCCCTTCTCACCTTGTTATGTCATATACTTTCTCTATCTTACCATAACTTTTATGTTACACTTGCCCTCCACTATCACACTTGAAGTTCTCCCTAATTTCCCATTTGGGAGAACTGACCCCAACAAAAAAAAAAATCTACCATCGAAGCCCGACTACCTAAGAATTTAGACTTCAAAGTTCATCCTCTGAAACCATCTTGGCTTCAGATTGTAGGTATCCTTAAATTCATCCAAATAGATAAGGTACGTCGGCAGGGTTATTCGTCATTCAAGCATTTTGTAAAATAGTTTTCGTGCAGCTTGACTTTGGAATTTATCAAAATATGGTTTGTACCCTCAATTTTTTATGTGAGGCAATTGGTAAAATTCAAGGAAAAAGTACATACACACATATTCTATATAGTGCATGTCCACTGAAACTCTTCAGTGATTACATAAAATACCCCAATTAATTAGAGTTAGATGCCTCTAACCAAAAAATAGATTTTATCTTGCATATGCATGGTTCCTTGTGGCCATGGACTAACAGTAATGAAACCTGGAGGTGAACTCCATTTTAACGGGGATAAAGAGATTCGATTCTTACACTTTTTCATGCCAGAAGACTTTGTCAATTAGACGGGGTTTATCTTCATTATTATGCAGTATTATGTTTTATTATGCAGTATTATGTTTTAAACTCTATGAGTTACATTTTTTTTACTTGAAGAAATGGTGCATGGAGCAGTTCTTAGGCATATATAGTCTTGTCGTGCATGGAACTACTCTCAAGCATACATAGTCTTGCCCGGGATTGGACCACAACCCATGTGGAGACTCAACCTCCCCACATAACCTTTGGACCACATCCTCGACACTCATGTGCGTCAGTTACTTTGTAAGTAAGATAATAATATTTTGGGTACAGTTTAATTATTCTACATTTTTTTCTGTTTTTTTGTCTGGAATCTGGGAATACAATTATCAGTTAGTTGTATTGTATTGATAGTTGTATTGCCCTAACTGATAATTGTATTGTCAGATTCAAGCAAGAAAAAAAAAACACAAAAACGTAGAATAACAATGATGAGTAAGTAACTGATGCACATGGAGTTCAGCCTAGAGTATGCCTTAAAATTGTTTCTATTTGGTTAAGAGTCCATCTTCTTTAGACATAAGGAAACAGGGTAACAGTCCAAGACACATAGGCATCTGGGAGGTGTGAAAGTCTACCTCTTTACATACCACCAGCAGGTAATTCCAGGTGGTGTGGCTTTCCTTCAATAATGGTGATGAGTCAGCCTACATTAGTAGATAGCAGTCAATGATCATTGTCGTCGTTGTTGGTTTGACCACTGAGTTATGATAGTTTTTCTCACTGTTAGTAAAAAAAAAAAAATCAATGAGGTTCTAAATTTTAGTTGTTTAGATTATATTAATAGATTCAACACCTTGAAAAATCCCTAGAGCACTCCGATTGTGCAACCTACAGATATCAAACCTACAATTTCAACAAATTCCTGCCAGATTTTGAACAAAATTGACTAGAAAATATTCTCGAGAAAAACCAAAAAACAAGTAGAACAATTAGACAAGGCATAATATTTTATGTGTTTTTTTAAAGATTTAGAAAGATTTGATTTTTTTGAAGAGGTTTTATTCTTAATTTTTACTTTAAAAAATTAATTATTAAGTTCCATATTTTTGGTAATTAATAATGAATTTATTCAAAACCCGCGGTTCAAAATGTTCAAAAATCTTTTATACAACAATTTTAAAAAATCATGAACAAAATGTCCAACTGCAAAAGCCTCATACTAAAGACTTTATTTAATAACTTGAATTTGTATTTGGTGCTTTTGATCTGTATTTTGTTATTTAAGTTTCACACCTATCATAGCTCCTATCAACTTTAGTTAATAAATTCTATAATTATAGTATCAGATATAAACATAGTGAACCCTTTGAGAGTTTGGTACTTGGCTTGGACGTGCTTGTCTTGAATCTTGATTGAGTTTCTAGTAACCATCTGTTCAGATAAACTATATAAATAGTGATTTTAGAACCATTCTATCAGATAAACCATATAAATTGAAATTACCTAAATTTATAAGTTCTATTTATGTTTGAAGGAGACATAGGTAGTGAGAATAATCATGTAATAGTCAACTTTTTAGGTAAGATGAGCCAAAGTCATATTAAGAGCTTTCTTATTTTAAGCAATGGATGTATTGATGTTCACAAGTTCGTAAAATTTAGAAATTTGTAGATATTGCTCATTTCATAAGTCTGTTGCAGAGACAGTCTAGTTTGTGTATTGTGGCAATTGAAAAAAACAAATCAAACAATCCATGTAACACTTGAAATGGTATAAGATGGGAGAAACTTCAGAGAATAGTATTTGGCTTGGACAATTGTCACAACTGAATTTCCAGTAAACATTCTGCCAGATAAACCTGAATTTCCAGTAAACAACCTGAATTTCCAGTAAACATTCTGTCAGATAAACCATATAAGTAGTAAGTACTTGAATTTACAAGTTTTATTCATATTTTTAGGAGATAGAAGAAATGAGAATAATCTTTGAAGTCAAAAATTTTAGGCAAGATAAGGAGCGAAAGCCATTTTAGGGGCGTTGTGGTTTTAATCAATGTACGTATTGATGTTTTAGAAGTTAGGTAAATTTTAGAAAATTGTGGATGAAATTCCTCAGGTCTGTTGCAGACCCAGTCCAGTTTATGTATTTTAGAAATTGATAAAAAACAGATCAAACGATCCATGTGGCAATTGAAATCGTATAAGATGGGAGAAACTTCACAAAACATAAATGAAGAAAGGTGGTGTGTAACACAAACTCACATTAACATAACATTAGGGGAGAGATTTAAACCCTGCACACCTTCTAAGCAAGTCCGATAACTTTTACCAATTCATGGGTAACAGGGATGCCAAATCTTACGATAGAGCTCAGCAGTTGCAGAATTTGGAGAAAGTGAATTTGTCGATTGGAGTGGAGAAAGACAAGATTTGGCAATAAGGATATGAGGACAGAGAGATTTTAACACTGCACCCTTTCTGAGCAAGTCCAACGCTCTTACCAATTACTTGGTAGGGATACCAAATCTCGTGATGGAGCACAGCGATGGCAGAATTTGGAGAAAGTGAATAAGTAGACTGGAGTGAAGAAGGAGAAGCTTTTGCAGTAAGACCAATTGAGAAACCCTAGAATTTGAAGTGGATGCTTAAACTTGCTCCGGTACTGTTAAAACATGGACAAGTGGCTATGGTGTTTGTGGCACTTTTTAAAATTTTGTAACTCCCTAACACATCTGGAAATTTTCGACAGTGTAGCAGGTAATTCCAGGTGGTGTGGCTTTCCTTCAATAATGGTGATGAGTCAGCCTACATTAGTAGATAGCAGTCAATTATCATTGTCGTCGTTGTTAGTTTGACCACTGAGTTATGATAGTTTTTCTCACTGTTAGTAAAAAAAAAAAAAATCAATGAGGTTGTAACTTTTAGTTGTTTAGATTATATTAATAGATTCAGCACCTTGAAAAATCCCTAGAGCACTCCAATTGTGCAACCTACAGATATCAAACCTACAATTTCAACAAATCCCTGCCAGATTTTGAACAAAATTGACTAGAAAATATTCTCGAGAAAAACCAAAAAAAAAAGTAGAACAATTAGACAAGGCATAATATTTTATGTGTTTTTTTAAAGATTTAGAGAGATTTGATTTTTTTGAAAAGGTTTTATTCTTAATTTTTACTTTAAAAAATTAATTATTAAGTTCCATATTTTTGGTAATTAATAATGAATTTATTCAAAACCTGCGGTTCAAAATGTTCAAAAATCTTTTATACAACAATTTTAAAAAATCATGAACAAAATGTCCAACTGCAAAAGCCTCATACTAAAGACTTTATTTAATAACTTGAATTTGTATTTGGTGCTTTTGATCTGTATTTTGT
The DNA here is from genome assembly GCA_000404065.3 of Pinus taeda. Classification (NCBI taxonomy): domain Eukaryota; kingdom Viridiplantae; phylum Streptophyta; class Pinopsida; order Pinales; family Pinaceae; genus Pinus; species Pinus taeda. The sequence goes on along the minus strand of APFE030864734.1, from coordinate 7,676 downwards.
TATTTAAGTTTCACACCTATCATAGCTCCTATCAACTTTAGTTAATAAATTCTATAATTATAGTATCAGATATAAACATAGTGAACCCTTTGAGAGTTTGGTACTTGGCTTGGACGTGCTTGTCTTGAATCTTGATTGAGTTTCTAGTAACCATCTGTTCAGATAAACTATATAAATAGTGATTTTAGAACCATTCTATCAGATAAACCATATAAATTGAAATTACCTAAATTTATAAGTTCTATTTATGTTTGAAGGAGACATAGGTAGTGAGAATAATCATGTAATAGTCAACTTTTTAGGTAAGATGAGCCAAAGTCATATTAAGAGCTTTCTTATTTTAAGCAATGGATGTATTGATGTTCACAAGTTCGTAAAATTTAGAAATTTGTAGATATTGCTCATTTCATAAGTCTGTTGCAGAGACAGTCTAGTTTGTGTATTGTGGCAATTGAAAAAAACAAATCAAACAATCCATGTAACACTTGAAATGGTATAAGATGGGAGAAACTTCAGAGAATAGTATTTGGCTTGGACAGTTGTCACAACTGAATTTCCAGTAAACATTCTGCCAGATAAACCTGAATTTCCAGTAAACAACCTGAATTTCCAGTAAACATTCTGTCAGATAAACCATATAAGTAGTAAGTACTTGAATTTACAAGTTTTATTCATATTTTTAGGAGATAGAAGAAATGAGAATAATCTTTGAAGTCAAAAATTTTAGGCAAGATAAGGAGCGAAAGCCATTTTAGGGGCGTTGTGGTTTTAATCAATGTACGTATTGATGTTTCAGAAGTTAGGTAAATTTTAGAAAATTGTGGATGAAATTCCTCAGGTCTGTTGCAGACCAAGTCCAGTTTATGTATTTTAGCAATTGATAAAAAACAGATCAAACGATCCATGTGGCAATTGAAATCGTATAAGATGGGAGAAACTTCACAAAACATAAATGAAGAAAGGTGGTGTGTAACACAAACTCACATTAACATAACATTAGGGGAGAGATTTAAACCCTGCACACCTTCTAAGCAAGTCCGATAACTTTTACCAATTCATGGGTAAATGGGATGCCAAATCTTACGATAGAGCTCAGCAGTTGCAGAATTTGGAGAAAGTGAATTTGTCGATTGGAGTGGAGAAAGACAAGATTTGGCAATCAAGATATGAGGACAGAGATATTTTAACACTGCACCCTTTCTGAGCAAGTCCAACGCTCTTACCAATTCCCTGGTAGGGATACCAAATCTCATGATGGAGCGCAGCGATGGCAGAATTTGGAGAAAGTGAATAAGTAGACTGGAGTGAAGAAGGAGAAGCTTTTGCAGTAAGACCAATTGAGAAACCCTAGAATTTGAAGTGGATGGTTAAACTTGCTCTGGTACTGTTAAAACATGGACAAGTGGCTATGGTGTTTGTGGCACTTTTTAAAATTTTGTAACTCCCTAACACATCTGGAAATTTTCGACAGTGTAGCAGGTAATTCCAGGTGGTGTGGCTTTCCTTCAATAATGGTGATGAGTCAGCCTACATTAGTAGATAGCATTCAATGATCATTGTCGTCGTTGTTGGTTTGACCACTGAGTTATGATAGTTTTTCTCACTGTTAGTAAAAAAAAAAAAATCAATGAGGTTGTAACTTTTAGTTGTTTAGATTATATTAATAGATTCAGCACCTTGAAAAATCCCTAGAGCACTCCAATTGTGCAACCTACAGATATCAAACCTACAATTTCAACAAATCCCTGCCAGATTTTGAACAAAATTGACTAGAAAATATTCTCGAGAAAAACCAAAAAAAAAAGTAGAACAATTAGACAAGGCATAATATTTTATGTGTTTTTTTAAAGATTTAGAGAGATTTGATTTTTTTGAAAAGGTTTTATTCTTAATTTTTACTTTAAAAAATTAATTACTAAGTTCCATATTTTTGGTAATTAATAATGAATTTATTCAAAACCTGCGGTTCAAAATGTTCAAAAATCTTTTATACAACAATTTTAAAAAATCATGAACAAAATGTCCAACTGCAAAAGCCTCATACCAAAGACTTTATTTAATAACTTGAATTTGTATTTGGTGCTTTTGATCTGTATTTTTTTATTTAAGTTTCACACCTATCATAGCTCCTATCAACTTTAGTTAATAAATTCTATAATTATAGTATCAGATATAAACATAGTGAACCCTTTGAGAGTTTGGTACTTGGCTTGGACGTTCTTGTCTTGAATCTTGATTGAGTTTCTAGTAACCATCTGTTCAGATAAACTATATAAATAGTGATTTTAGAACCATTCTATCAGATAAACCATATAAATTGAAATTACCTAAATTTATAAGTTCTATTTATGTTTGAAGGAGACATAGGTAGTGAGAATAATCATGTAATAGTCAACTTTTTAGGTAAGATGAGCCAAAGTCATATTAAGAGCTTTCTTATTTTAAGCAATGGATGTATTGATGTTCAAAAGTTCGTAAAATTTAGAAATTTGTAGATATTGCTCATTTCATAAGTCTGTTGCAGAGACAGTCTAGTTTGTGTATTGTGGCAATTGAAAAAAACAAATCAAACAATCCATGTAACACTTGAAATGGTATAAGATGGGAGAAACTTCAGAGAATAGTATTTGGCTTGGACAGTTGTCACAACTGAATTTCCAGTAAACATTCTGCCAGATAAACCTGAATTTCCAGTAAACAACCTGAATTTCCAGTAAACATTCTGTCAGATAAACCATATAAGTAGTAAGTACTTGAATTTACAAGTTTTATTCATATTTTTAGGAGATAGAAGAAATGAGAATAATCTTTGAAGTCAAAAATTTTAGGCAAGATAAGGAGCGAAAGCCATTTTAGGGGCGTTGTGGTTTTAATCAATGTACTTATTGATGTTTCAGAAGTTAGGTAAATTTTAGAAAATTGTGGATGAAATTCCTCAGGTCTGTTGCAGACCCAGTCCAGTTTATGTATTTTAGCAATTGATAAAAAACAGATCAAACGATCCATGTGGCAATTGAAATCGTATAAGATGGGAGAAAATTCACAAAACATAAATGAAGAAAGGTGGTGTGTAACACAAACTCACATTAACATAACATTAGGGGAGAGATTTAAACCCTGCACACCTTCTAAGCAAGTCCGATAACTTTTACCAATTCATGGGTAACAGGGATGCCAAGTCTTACGATAGAGCTCAGCAGTTGCAGAATTTGGAGAAAGTGAATTTGTCGATTGGAGTGGAGAAAGACAAGATTTGGCAATCAAGATATGAGGACAGAGAGATTTTAACACTGCACCCTTTCTGAGCAAGTCCAACTCTCTTACCAATTACCTGGTAGGGATACCAAATCTCATGATGGAGCACAGCGATGGCAGAATTTGGAGAAAGTGAATAAGTAGACTGGAGTGAAGAAGGAGAAGCTTTTGCAGTAAGACCAATTGAGAAACCCTAGAATTTGAAGTGGATGATTAAACTTGCTCCGGTACTATTAAAACATGGACAAGTGGCTATGGTGTTTGTGGCACTTTTTAAAATTTTGTAACTCCCTAAAACATCTGGAAATTTTCGACAGTCAACTTTTGAAACACTAGTTGCAATATTTGTAATGAAAATTAATTTGACTCATTAGTAATTGAAATACCCTAGAGTAAGGCGGGGGAAATCCTTACTTGTAAAGGGGAGGAGGCCAATGTTACTTCATGCACAAGTTGTTCAATTTCTGCTGTGCAACTAGCGGCTGCTAATGATTTCCCGTCTGCGTCTCGTCTTTGCTTGACTTATCTACTTTATCTTCCTTCTTTAATTTGTGCAAAGCATCCTTAGCCGCCACTCTTTCTGCCAATTCCTTTTTGTGGTGTTCACCATTTCCAACCACTTCGCCATTGATCAGTACCTGGGATCTTACCATATTGCCAACCCAAGAGTTTTTGTAATCGATGTCTTTCCCTTGCTTTTGGCATAGCTCTTGAAGCTTAGTCACAGGATGCAGTTCAAGTGTTTTTGGACTCACTAGTGGTTCTAACAGTGGCTTGAATACCTGCAGCTCCGATACAAATCTGACATGAGTCTAACTTCTAGGATACCCATGGTTGCAAGGGGAAATTAAGGGAATCAAGTACCTCCCACACTCGATCTTCGGAATACTCGGAGTCAACAAACACTGCACCAGCTATGGATTCCACTATGTCAGCCAGAACTTTGTGGGGCTTGAAATCTCCACAACGGAAGGATTTGGATTCGTCTTCAATATCTTTCACAAAGTCCTCGATCTGCACAACAAAGGGTTATCTCATTCATCTTCATTATCAGATAAAATCAAATGGGGAATCGCTAGATTGAAGTGGCACAGTAACTTACGATCCGTTGCAGAGCCGGTGAATTGAGCAGGAGGTATTGATGAAATCCGTGCTTTACACACACTCGTGCAAACTTCTCAGTGTCAACATTCCGAGAACGCAAGAATGTTAAAGTGCCCTGCTGCAGATGAGGGTAAGCTGTGTAGAGATGCTTTGTTATGAGGTAACCCAAAACCGAATCCCCCACAAACTCCAGCCTCTCATAGGATTCAGTGTTATTAATAGATGAATGTGTTGTCGCTTCTTTCAAGAGGCATTTGTTTCTGAATTCATAGTTCAAAATGCCTTCTAATTTTGACATGTCGTCTTCTTCTAATCTAGACGCGCTGTCTTCAGTATCAATACCAGGAGACTGCAACGACTGAACAACTTGATCCATGGAGATGCGATCCGCAGCCTCAAAACCCACAAGCAAGAACAGATCCCCAGCCAAAGTGTCGATTCACAGAACGTAAGAGATGCCAAGAAATCGTTGGCGGGAATATGAACAATTTCGTGAAAAATTAAAATTATCATCGACAAATTAGGTGATGTTTTTCGCGTATTACACCATTCGAAAAGTCGTCGGCCTAAACTATTTTACTTAACAGAGTTAAACTGAATCACTGTTTATTTAGAGAAGATAACGGATGACTGTTACAGTCAAATCTTGAACAACAGTATCGCAACTAATTGACCTAAAACTTTAAACTAAACTCTATATCGATATAAAGCTATCTAAAATAAAAAACAATTTAAGTGGAGTTTAGAAAGAAAATCTTTTTTTCTGGGTTTGCTAGGTAATGTGAATGATGGGTAACCCTAACTTATAAATTGAATATTTAAACGGTCAAAATCACACAGCATAGCATTCCACCTTAACCACACCGGCACATGACTAAACTTTTACTTATTGTTTCAAACGGGTGACTACTCAGTGCCACATATCACCTCTACACCCAGGCATTTCTTTTATTACTGAACAGACGAGAAAGAATATTTCAAACGTTTTCATGACTGCTAAGAATTGAAGTGGAATATAGAATATCTTTTACTGGGCACGCGGCCCACTACTGTTAATAATATCATATTCATGGCCACAATGGCATTGAAACCTTGGCTTCAACAGTCTCAAGGGAGGTTCTTATGTTGTATTAACAATATCTTAAATCCCCGTATAGGAATTTCTTATTATTTTGATTGATAATGAATTTTCTAAGGTACATATCAATATGGAACTGTCTGAAACCTGAAATGGCAGTTGAAAACCATGAGTAAATCATGTTTTCCCACTAGAATGGATTGTCGACACATCAGAAATGCCCAAACCTCTGCAAGCAGTTCACAACCGCAAATAAATCGCATTTCCCAACTAAAACGAGCCACAAATTTCTATGAAATTGCAAGATAAAGAGTATATTTTCAGAATCAACTGAGATACACCATGAAGATTATGTGTACGGAGTTGTCTTCAGGCTGTTGTAAACTCAGTCACCCTCCCCATTATTATTATTATGCTATATTATTACTTTTAGTATAGATCTTTTCTATTTTTCTTAAACCCAAATAGCTTGTTCAGTGCTGGCCTGATTTGATTAGTGTTGGAAATTTCTGTTCATTTCAAACACAAAAGAAATTTCACAGAAAACAACGCTCTGTTATTTGATTCAGGATCTTAATCATAACAAAAAAAAAACTGTTACAAAATAGTCTTCCTCTACTCAGAGGGATTACAACAGGAACGCTTCAGTTCCAGAAACTAATTTCACTATCTCAGAAAAATTAGAGTCTCAGCACTGCTGTGCGTTGCAGAAAAAAGACTCTCCTTGTTCAATTCTGCTCTCTACTATATCTGCCTTTGCAATTTTCATATATATGATGAACAACACAACAAAAATATTTGATACGTGTTGCTTGTGCCCATACTTCCGTAAAATAGAAAACAATAGAATTAAAAATTTCACCTACATTTACCAACCGCCATAAATATCATTAATTACACGACTGAAAATATCCTGTCTGAATTTAATGCATGGCTTATCACAACATCGCACCATCGTATCGGAGGAAAAGAAAAGATGTGTCGCCGCTGCCATAATTGTCTAAAACATGTGATTTGCGATATGCGATCAGATCGCATCGCGAAATCGCAATCGCAGACAATAGAAGGGATGCAACGAAGGTTAACAAGAAAATGTGCGATATGCGATCTGTGACTTGATCGCATCGCAGGGAGCTCAAATGGAGGTTTTCTGGAGACAGTATGCTGTGGTCGCTGTTGCTCCACAGCAGTTTAAATTATCATTCCAACACTCCCCTTTAATTTCAACTGGTGGGTTTTTCTGCATACCCAGGCATTTCCTGAAATGATCAAAACTTTTCTTTCCCAATGGTTTTGTCAAGATGTCAGCTAGTTGATCCTCTGTTCTGCAGTGCTGTAAAACAATCTCACCATTGTTAACCAATTCACGTATGAAGTGAAATTTGGTATCTATGTGATTTGTTCTTTTATGAAAAACAGAGTTTTTAGACAATGCTATTGCAGAGCTATTGTCACAGTAAATGGTTGTGCCCTTTTCTTGTTCATGACACAAATCTCTGATAACTCTTCTCAGCCATACTTCTTGGCATGCTGCCGCTGTTGCTGCCACATACTCTGCCTCTGCTGTTGACAAAGACACAATTGGTTGCTTCTTGGAAGCCCATGAGATGGCTCCCGATCCCATATAAAACACATATCCCGATGTGCTTTTCCTATCATCAACACTTCCAGCCCAATCATTGTCAGTGTATCCTTTCAACATGAAACTTTCAGAAGAGGAGTATAAAATACCAAACCCCTTCGTTCCATTCACATACCTTAGAATCTTCTTGGCTGCCTGCCAATGAGTCTCTTTCGGTCTTTCCATAAATCTGGATATTAAACTCACAACGTGCATAATGTCTGGCCTAGTTGCAGTCAAGTACATAAGGCTGCCAACTATGCTCTTATACAATTTTGGATCAAAATCCTTGCTGCTGTCTTCTTTGGTCAATTTCAACCCCACTACAGTTGGAGTTACAGCTGCCTTGCTGTTCTGCATGTTAAATCTCTTCAACACTGCTTCTACATATTTATCTTGAGAAATGAAAACACCATTTTCACTTTGGTCTACTTCAATTCCAAGAAAATATCTCAAGAAGCCCAAATCAGCCATTTCAAATTCACTTTTCATGACTGCTTTAAAATCAGCAATGATAAAAGCATCATTGCTAGTAAAAATCAAATCATATACATATAAAACAACAATAAGAATCTTACCGTCATTCTCCTTTATGTAGAGTGTGGGTTCACCATCACA
>APFE030864728.1:79051-92572 GCA_000404065.3 Pinus taeda | reverse complement strand
TCAGGTGTTATGTAATCGTTTGCTTTGTTAGTGTATGCAGGTCTTAAAGTGAAGGAGGAGCTCATCTGGATCAGCAAGGTTGGACTGCTACAACAAGCGTTGGACCCAAGGTAAGATCGGAAAACACTTGATCTCTCATAGAATAATGTGTGTTTAGAGAAGGATTGCTCTTGTTTGGTTTGTTTGTCACTACAGAGTCTTAGACTCCTAGGGAGGTTAGTTTTGTCCGCAAAAATAACTCTTTCCGCATGACAAGAAGGTGAGATGCATTGCACCCTCTGCACTCGGCATTCAGTATGGTCCAATTTTGACCATTTCTAAGTAGTTTTTTGTGGAGAACTTCTCGAAGATGATGTAATCAGCTAACCTTGTTCTTTTAGGTAGTGAAGCAACAATTTTAGGGACATAGGAGCCCTTAGTTTATGGACATTTATGATTGGGGTTGCAATGCCCAAAAATGTCTATAATAGCTATGTACATAGGGCAGGGCATGGTCCCGGATCATTGGAAATAAAATTTTAAATCTTGGCCATTGACAAGGAGATTGTCAATCCTCCCATCAAGTGATTGTATATGAAAAGTGTGTTGGCCAAGTTTTTCATGAACCATGAAAGGACCAATCCACAGGGACTAGAATTTTGTGTGTTTTCCTTTTCCCTCATGGGGTTTATCCCACTTCAAGACCAAGTCACCCACAACGAAGCTGGTGTTCCCTACAAACTTTCTATCGAACCATCTCTTGATACAGTTTTGGTGGAGTGAAATTTTTTCTTTTCCTTTCATCTATTCTTCATGTAACTTGTGTAATGTGTTCATCCCACACTGAACCAATATACACGACTTGCCTTGGGATTCTTGGGATAATTGGAGAGGAGGCAAGTAGATATTTGGTGGGAGTATGTCTTTTTTTCCATATACAAGGATGTATGGAGATGTGTTTACAGAGGGTTTAGGTGTAACTCGGTCAACCCAAAGAGCATTCACTAGAGCAGAATGCCAATTTCATTGTTCAAAGTAAATGGTCTTTTTTATGATGCGAATGAGATTTTTGTTTATAGATTTGGTAAACCATTTCCCTGCGGGTAGTGGTTAGCTAAATGCTTAAGCACAATACCATATTTCAATGCAGAATCATAAAATTTCAATGAAGAGAAGTAAGTTGCATTGTCAAAAACAAGTGATACATGAATGCCAAACCTTGAAATGGTGTTCTGCTAAAGGAAGATGATGACTTCTTGGTCATTCACTTGCTTGAGTAGAACTGAATTTTTCCATTGCGTGAAGTAATCTATAGCAGTGAGGATGTAGTAGTTTTTCTTTGATGATTGTGGAAAATTTTTGCCAATGATTTCTAATCCCCACTGTTGGAATGTTTTGCCCACTGCAACAGGCTGCAGCGGGGCAATTGACCTTCGAGTTTTGTCAGTGCATAGTTGACAGACCGAACTCTTGCAAGCATAAGCATGTGCATATTTGAACAATGTGGCCAAGTAGAAACCAACTCTCATGACTTTATGTGTTGTTTTGTTACCCGCAAAGTGATGCCCGTTTGGTCTGTCATGCAGATCATGTAACTGTCTCTCTAAATCTTACTCTTCTAGACACCTGAGAAAAATGCCTTTGTGGTGCTTTCTATAAAGCACTTCGTGCACCAACTGGTAAGATAAGGATTTCAGTCAGAGTGCCCTCTTCTGCTTCATAAAGAAGTAAGAGGGCATGGTGTTGTTCTCAAGTTACTGGCACACTTATTTGTACCAAGAGTTACTGTGTGAAGTGGGTGGTTCTTGTTGTACATTGTACATGTCAATTTCTTACTCCCAACTAACATGATCTTCTTCTTCCTCTTGCGTTTGCACTACTCTTGTTGCAAGTCTGCAGAGACCATGACCCTTAACAATGTCAACTAGCTTAATATCAAGATCATACTCTCATAGTCTTAGCATCCAGTTGACATGTCTTTAACCCAACTCTTGTTCAAAAAGTACTGATCTGACTCCTGGGTGCAGGAAAAAGACTATACAATGATTTTGCAGTGGGTAGTGTCTAAAATGTTTCACCGCCTTGTATACAACATATTCTTGTTTATCCATGACAATATAGTTGCGCTTGGGTCGCTGCAATATTGCACTCATGAAGGAGATGGGACATTCATTATTGAGCTCGTCCTTCTTTGTGAGCATTTCAGTGAGTGAAGTGTCAAAAGAAAATGTGTAAAGCAAGAAATATTTGTTGAAATCTGGTTTTACAGTGCAGGTGCTTCTCCTGTTACCTACTTGATATGGGCGAACGTGTCCTTTTATGTCTTCCCCCAGTTGTAAATTGCATCCTTCTTCATCATCTCTCATATAGTTTTGACAATCTACACATAATATGAGATGAACTTCTAGAGGAAGTCGATCTTTCCTAAGAAGGATTGCATGGATTTCCCTTTTAGGAGATGAGGAATCTGCATGATGGCTTGGAATTGGTCTGAAACTACATTGATCCCACTCTTGGAAATGATGTGCCCAAGGAGATTCCCATTAGACACAAAAAAGATGCTCTTCTTGGGATTCAAGGATATCTCGTACTTACGACATCATCAAAGTTCTTCTTGACATGGCGCAGGTAGTCTGATTGTTTTCTAGAAAAAATGTGTTACATCATTAATTCATCAATGTGTTCGATTATTCACGTGTCATATGTTTTCAATTCATCATATGTCCATGCAAATACATTAAGGTACTGTTTGAACATGTGGACAAAGGCTTGCCACTCTTTCGGTGTGCAACACGTACTGAGATTCACAAACTCTGGATCTCTATCTATTCCCATATTAATCTATTCGTTCCTTAGTATGGAACTATGTTTTAGTATTCCTGGGTCGCTTGAAGTGGTTCTGCAGGTCATATATCATCTCTAGTGAAAGAACACCCTTGGGGATGTGGTTCCATTTACTGTCATCATTTGTGTCTTGTAGAGACTTCTCATACACATCTTCATCTATCATTATTTTCTTCAATATCTCAGCGTTGTCCATGAAGTGCAGTATCTATTCATCATCATCAAAAACATGTTAATTAGTGATGTTGTGATGGATAGATTGCTTATACAAAATTTCAATAGAAAATCTATCCCTAAGCAGTGTCATCCTAGAAGCTACATTTTCTAGAACATCTGCAGCTGCATTACACATTCTTGGTACAAAGATGATATTGAAAGCTTCGAAGTTAGAGATAAGTGTCCATACCTCTTTTTTGTAACTCCTAAGATGAGGTGAAACACAATGTATGATATTACGTACCTGACGCACCATTATTTGTGAATCACTTACCACTTTCAGCACAACAATACTGATGGTGATGACTTTCTATAAGCAGCAAACTAGTGCTTCATATTTGACAGTATTATCCGCGCACTCGAACTCCAAGCAACTTGAGGCTAAGTGATTCCTTTGCCTCAGTTCTATCAAAACACACATGGCTCCAGAACCATCTTGTGTTCTAGATCTGTCGAAATACAAGGTTCACAAGTCATCTGTACAAGGACCACTTGCCGCGCTAGTACTACTAACACTATTACTACTACTATTACAATGTACTGTACAGGTTTCATTTCCATCACTTGGGAAATGAAGGAGACCCAACTGTCTATCTGGTGGGGTGGGGCTTAGCTGTGCAAGATAACACCTGAGCTGCATTTCCAAAAAGAAATTGCAAAACAAAAGTTATGCGAAATCTAATGGTTCATTTTGACCATCCAAGGGAGTAATGTTATGTTTCATATATCTCTCTAAAAACACCTAGATCTAGTTGTTTCTACCCTTGTGTGGAACCCATAAGTGTGACCAGTCTGTAGAAAAATACCCTTGCAACTTGTTGGACCAGTGTTAGTTGAGCAATAAAGCATATGCATCCAGGATGTCCACAATCACAATGCTAATGCACTGATAAACTCATCCATCGGATGATAAATGGATGATCACATCTTGGAGTTCACCAATGGAGGGTACACATGTTCCTTCAAGTTGGATGATTTGCATAGTTGTAATGCTCCATTGCGCATTGATCTGTTTAGCGATGGAGAGTGGCATGATATTGACTAATGCACTAGAGTCAACCAAACAACTGTGGGAAATGAAGTTGAATATTTCAAATGATAACAATAATGGTGGGCAAAGTGAGTTCACTCCCTCAATGTGAAGCACATTAAGCACAAATGCGAGAGATTCGGGAGAATTTCTTGGACCCTTGCTGGAAGAGGCAGCATTTTCTATGGAAGTTTGCCCCAATGCACACAAAAGAATATCTCGTTGACCCTTGAGCTTGGTTAAATCATAAAGAGAGATGTCCACATGGGTGTTCTTCATACCTTCAACAATATTGTAATCGAGAGAGGGAAGACTCACCAGGTTATCGAGGGGTAGACTTGTATTTGTACTATCCAGTGGGTTGATTGTGTCTTTGTTGCTCAACGATGTACTTTTGGCTGTAGTTGTCTCCCTGGACTTGCCTTGTGTTTTCTGTATCGATATGACTGGTCAATCCACTGTTTTGAGCATATGTTGTCTCACCTTTTCTCTCGATATCTCAAAAACAATGGGGGCCCAAATTATATTGATTGTTTTGCATTGGGGTTGGATGATCACTCAGAGGCTCCTTCTCAATGGTTTTCTTCTCTGTAGTGTTAAGACATTGATACATGTTGATAATATGCCTAGAACTTAGACATTTTTTAGAAATGGAAACTTCCTCTTCATGTTCATCCTTAAGCCGAACCTATTCAGTATCTTTAAAATGATCTTTAAACCTTGTAGCCATGGTGCTCATCACTTGGTTCCATTTTGGACAAGTCTTTTCTAAATGTCAATCTTCGTGGACTCTCCAAAAGTGATTCGTCGCAATCTCATCCAGGTGGAGCACAATTTTAGAGCACTCGTCAAATTTAGCCAGGTGGCTAATGTTGTTGTATGATGTCACATTCTTCTTCTGTGTGAATCTGGGAGGCCTACTACTCACAACTGTCTCAGCCATTCATTGCTTGATTTTTGTCACTTCGGTTGTCAAGGGCTTGATGAGACAAGTAAGGTTCTCAATTTCACTTGCTTCCTTTTCCTTTACCTTACTCATAGCAGTTTGAGACCTCCTGCCCATCTCTTTGGAGTACTTAGCTGGTTCGTGATCTACAATGATTCCAATAGCGCACATGTCTTTCTCTACATCAATTTCCTCTTGGAAATTTTCCAAAAGTGTTGGTTTTGCAGCTCGCTTGATGAACTGCACAATGTTGGTTGGCAGTGCGGATGTGTAGTAGTCAACTGTGATAGAGTTGTGAGGTCTGGTGTCTCCAGTGAACTTGTTCAGGATACGGTTAAAATTCTAATTAGAATATTTCATCTTTTTTCTGCTCCATCTTCAGACTACCCAAATCTTTCAATAACATGGCAGGGGTTTTTTCGTCAACAAGCTTCTCAAGGAAAATTCTCTTAAACATCCCCCAATTCTAAATGGACTTGACAGAAAGACTATGGTACCATACAACTACTCTAACATCTAAGGTACATGGAAACAATCTACATGCAATATCATCATAACATACCTTGACCGTCTATAGATGTAGGTAGAACGTTTCTAGATGGTCTTTTGCCTTCAATGTTTTGTCAAGGTCATACTTTGTTAAAAAATTCTCTACGTGTCATGGCATCTTGTAAAAGAAACGCAGGAGCGACAATGCACCCTGTTTCATCCATATCATATTTTGATAAGCCATATTGTCCTCTTCTTCATCCTCCTCATCTTCTTATGAATCTGACAATTCAACCTTTCAATCTGTTGGTTCGTCTCTGCCTCCACCTCCTCCGTTGCCTTCCCCTCCGCTGCCTCTGCCAAAACCTAAGCCCAAGAGTAAGTTGTTATCTTCTTCTCCTTCTAGGAAAACAGGAGGTTCGTCTTCATTATCAACAACTTCTTCCCTCTCTTCAAGAGTGGAAAGGATTACTTCTTCAATAGATGAGACTAACACTCATGTGGGTGTAGTCGTTTTCTTCCTTTGTGAAGAGGGAAGACTGTGTACTCTTGGAATCAGTCCAACATCTTTAGAAATCGATGGGTGATGGGACAAAAAACACATATGTGATGATATGAAATTTCCTATTCGGGTCTGGGAGGTAAGGTGTAACCAACTTTAGAGTTATGCATGGGAGAGAAGGATTTCATGTTACTGCCTTGAGCAAATGATAGATAAGTGGTGTTGAGAGGACATTTAGCCATAAACTACTAGTGACTCTCCTTCTAGCACCAGAAATGTTGATGGTTTTGGACCCGCCAACATTATGGGGATCTCCCCAGTATGAAGTCCCAACTAGACCTCACAACGTTTGGTGTAGGAGTCCCATCAGTATGATGGCCCATTTTCCATTTTCTTAGATATTTTCCTTAGCTCTTATTGTTCAGCACATGAGAGTGATATGCTTGTAACTTCAAGGAAGCGAGGTGAGTATTCCTAGTGAGTGTGTAATGTAACTTTGTGTCTAGGTCCTCTTACTTTAAGGGAGAGGGTAAAAGTGAGCCTCTAGATGAGAGGTAGTAGTACCACCCAGGGGGAGACACATGCTAAACAACAAGGGTTCATCCAGCATCCAGCAGAATTGTCCACAGTAGATGCAGCAATCGTTAAAACCAAAGTGCAAGGGAAACCATGTACATTGTCCAACAGAGTAGTCCAAATGGGCGTGATAGTCATTATAACCAAGGAAAACAAGAATAATGTGTCTAATGTTTTGCGGAGTAGTCCACATGGACAAGACAGTAGTGATAAACAATACAACACATCTTCAACAGTGTAAGTACTAAAATAACCGAAGTAGTTCAACTATCTTAGTACAAGTTAAGAAAACATTCGTTACAAAGGTTAAAGAATAGCCTTATAAAATGATACAAAACATGCGTGAAAACATGCTGGCCTGAGATAGGCTTTTGAACTAAGAAAAAGTTCCGAGACACATCTATACACCATACATCACTAGGCCGAGTAGTGGGACATTAGAGCCACTCCTCACTCCTCAAAGAACAATGTACATACTCTCAAGGCTATGTGGGAGGAGCCAAGGTGCAAATTCCTTTGCTCATATAATGAGGGGGTATATATAGACAAGGGTGATGCTTGAACCTTGTGACTCTTGGACTTCCATCATGACCATTCAACTTCCTACAAATTTTCAACTGAAGCAACTCTTCAACTTCATATGTGCATCTCTTGGACTCTCACATTACATTACATGTGATTACAACAAGTGTGGCCCATAGTAGTGATGTGGCTGAGAAAAATCATGACACAACTCGACATGACACTACTGACATGTACTAGCTGAATGTGGTGTCCATGTTGAGATGATATCCTCCTGAGTGATGGATGTGCTCTTGGTGTGTTGTGTCTTCACCTCCGCATGGCAAAGTGTTTCAAGGTCTTTGATGGTCTTGTTCTTTGCTTGATGGTTCAAAAACATGTATCCCTTTCGCTTGTTGCTCCATGTGATTGGTACATTCATTCAGTTGTGAGCAAGTCTTCTAGCATGTGCTCATTCTTCACCCCATTCATCGTCGTACCATGTTCTACTAATGTACCCGTTCCTTCAATTCTCTCATGATGGGACGAAATAAACTCAAAAAATCTCCTAGTCTAGCATGATGCATTGTTTTCTGTTTTGGGTCCAAGTGACCGGGGGGGAGGATAAGACACTAAAAATACGTAGAGCATAGCTCAAGCCGGGATGAGAGGCTTTGGATTACTGTCAGGAAAATCTACGTAGAGGGAACTGGGAAGAAAAATTGCCCAATCGAAAACAACAGTGATATATGTAAGGTGGAACCCAGCGAGATAGAACTCCATAAGTCCTAGGAGGAAGACAAAGCAGAATGTCTGGGCCAACTGTTGGACAATTCTGTGCAAATTTCAGGGTGAGGATTGAGCAGGTCACTTGGGGTCCAGCTGCGAACCTACGCAATTTTTAGGAGGGAGAAAAATTTGGGTAACAAGGGGCACTAGAAGGAAATTTTGGGCAATTTTCCAAAGTAGGGCATGTCAGGCTGTGCGGAGCTTCTGGTCATAACTACGCATTTCTGATAGACAGTGCAAGACACATAGTTGCTATGCAATTTTTGGAAATATGGAAAGTGGGGAAGCAACAAGTGCATAAGCCATCTCTGCACAATTTTCAGGGGCAGTGCAGAGCAAGCCAGCAGGAGACGCGACTTAGCATGACTGCGCAAATTATGCAGGCAGTACAGGGTAGGCATTTGGGTATGTTTGCACAATTCTAGAGAGGAGTGCAGTGCATATTTCCAGTTGACTAGACAGAGGCTTGATAACTGATTTTGCGGGAAGCACAAAGTGGATCGGGACTTGATGCAACTTCTATGCAATTCTAGGAGACAGACATGTTGCACACTTCCAGGATTCTGTAGTGCAATTGCCCTAGAGGAAAACCTCAAGAACTGTGTAATTCTAGGCAGCAGAGAAGGGTCATTTAGAGCTGAGACTACGTAGTTTAGCTTAGTTGAGGTTCAGTTGAAGGGGTTTGTCTAGTCGACAAATTTTCATGAAAAATTGTTAAGTCTGAGAGCAAGTGAACTTGTGTAGATGTGAAATTTTGATCAGACACTTAACATGACTCAATGATAGGACACCACAAGCCAACAAGACAAACATGTGCTCAGTGAGACTCTCTTGAGGTTAAGATCAATAAGTGCGACACTTGAGAAAGACCTTCGAAAAAATGTGATGGCACTTGCATAACAATGCTTACAACTTTGTGTGTGAGTATGAATAATGTTCACAGAGTGAAGATAAGTCATGCACACAAAGATCAACCTTCAAAATTTACAAAACAAGACCACAAGCATAAAAAAGAAATCAACATGCCAAAAGATGACAATTGGTCAGACAAGAAAAGGGTGTAAAAGTCTCTACAAGAGCTCATGGAATGAGCCCAGTTGTTTGCAACCATCAGTGGAAAAACCAAGGAAGGCTCTGAAATTTGGATGTAGGCTAAAATTTTGGAGGGTGTTGCAGCCACTACAACAATAATTTAATTATTAATAGATCGCATAAATAGTAATTATTACATATCATTGGTAAATATTGTTATAAATTTGAAGAGGTAGCTGACAACATGTTTCCATGACTCTACTCAAGCATTGTATACAAAAATCCCTTTGACATTTGGTGTTGTTGTTAGATAGGAGAAGGAATGAAAAACAAAAGGCATGGTGCACAAGTATATGGTTTGATGTGTTTGCAAGGAGCCTGAAGCCATTATAACTAACATTTGTGTTTTCCAACATAGACATTTTTATAACTCTACAAGATACTTGGTTTTAGCAAATTAAATACAAGTTTGGAAATGTTTCAATCCAACAATATAATAATTTCACATTATGATTGTTTTACTTCAAAAACTTTTTTGTTTTTGTAAAATTCTTTGTCAAAAAAATATTATCTATGAAGCAACGAACATTAATAGTTATTGTTAACTAAAGGTTAATACAATCAAACTCAATGTTTTATGCACATAAAATTTAAAATTAACACTTATACCTTGCCCATTATTATGATTACATCCCTTGGTATCACCCCTAATGAATGTTTTTTTTTTGTAACTATATTTATGCGAAGAAAGAGTATCTACAATGTAGCATTTGTTCAAATGTGGCGATGAATTCATATCTTTCAAAGTTCAATAATTAAGTTAAGCAACAAGGAATGCTAGCCATGCTATGTTGTTTATTAACGACCTGAAAAAATAATTTATTGTAGTTTGTTCACATATTATAACAAGGTTTGGATGGTCATGGAAAGCAAACTAATCTTTTGAAAATTTTTCATAGATGAGAAATGGAGAGTTCCTCTCAAGCGAAAATTCCTTCCAGACATAAATCTACCACTGAAGAAACCATATGATAGGCACATTTTTGGACACTTTAGTGTCATGACATTTAAGGGCATCATGTCATGGGATTCCTGTAGTTGGTGTTTTCTCTAGCACACCTCAATTATTTTCACCCACTGTCAAGGTCAATTTTGCATGAGAACGATGACTTATGTGATGCGGCATTGCTATTGAATGGACTCTCGATTTTTCACTTTCCAAAATATTTTCCATAGGTGAGAGCATGTCTGATGCTCACAAAATGTTTGATGAGTTGTATGAACAAGATTTACGCTTGTGGATTGTGATGATTTTAGTTTATTGTTGTAGTGTAGATAGAGCATGTGACGTGTTTGTAAAGCATCAAAAATATGTGGTGTCTTTGACTGTGATGACCACATCCTATAACTAGAATGGGCAGGAAGAACAAGGCATGACAAATTTTCTCTTGCTTGCACCAATTCAGTAGCCTTGGAAAGAGGCATGTTAGTAGAGACTGCTCTTATAAACATGTATGCTAAAGGTGGGAGGAAAGCAAGATAACATGTAATATATTTGACATAATGGCTCAATGGGACATAGAAACTTCGTATTTGCATAGAACATCTACTCCCACTCTTGGCCAACATTTCTTGCATCCAGTGGGGGGCCTAAAGGAACCAAATCTACATTTATATTTGGTAAAGAAAGGAATAACAACTAAAAATTTATTACAAACCCAATATTTTTCAGGCCTTTTACTGGAATGACTTTCTACATCAAGGTGAAAGTAGTTGATTTAGTATCTATGATCACTGCCAAACTTCAAGAACATACAAGAATCATTATCGTTTTTTTATGGCTTCTTCACAAAGGAAGGAAACTTAAGGAGGTAGATTATTATGACATCACCATGGATGCTTGATTCTCTCAAATTACAAGCTTAATTGGGGGTGTTAGGGGCAAGGGGATCCTTCTACTTCTAAGCCCATGTCTTTCGAGGATGCCCTCAAGCAAAGACCCAAGTCTCTGACACACAAGGATCGCTTCGGTAAAACATTTGTAGTAGATAAATATTTGCACACCGATTCTCCTGAAGTGGAAAATGTTGCTGCTAACAAAAGGGTGGCAAATTATCTAAAGCAACTATTTTCCATTTTAATAGATTTTGGACCTCCACATGTACTATCGAAGAATTGATATACTAAAAATATTCTTAGAATATAGAGTTGATATTCTACTCAAAAGGATTTTTTGTGGTATCATTAAAAAAATTAGAGGACATGCATAAGGTTTTTGACCAAAATCCTTGGTTTTGGGGACAATTCATTTTATCAATGCAACCATGGTTACCGGATTTCAACCCTCTTAGGTTCTTACCATGAAGTCTCTCACTACGTCAGTATGTATAAGAATGCCTAACTTACACATCCATTTAATCGGACCCAAAATCTTAGAAGGTGCGAGAGATTCAATAAGCAACTTGATCAAAATAGAAAATGAAATTATTTCAAAAGGAATTCTCACATATGTTCACATATGTTTTGAAGTGAACCTTAGATGAAGGTTACTTAGAAAAACCCTACTCAAGTGGATGGGTAAGGTGCTTTCATAATCGCTGGACTTTGAAAACATTGCTTTCTAATGTAGGGTTTGTCAATAGGCTAGCCACCTACATAATGCATGTATGTTTTAAAAATGGGTTTCCTCCCCTAATATTCTAATAAAAATAGTCGTGGATGGCGGGATCTGGAGGAGGTAAATAGTATTTAATGTAGGCATACCATTAAGCTCAAATGCAAAAGAACTCACCCAATGATAAACTCTTCTCTTCGTCCCTATAGCTAACTGTACCAAGAAAGATTATGTGTGCACTTCTTTATTCAAGCAACATTTATCCACAAGTTCATGACTAATATAACTATAATTAGATCCAAGATCAATCAAAATGGTAACAACTTGATTACAAAGCTTACCTTCCATATCGATAATGGACGCTTGATGATCAACCTACTTGTTATTCATTGCTACATAAATCTGAGGAATACTTTTCCCAACATCCTCAATTATCTATGCCTCTTGAGCACTATAAATTTGTGGTTTTCCACCACGGTGCAATGGACATTCACTTGGGCGACGCGCTTACCACAAGTGCACCACCTCAAATGTTTCCTACCATTATCATGATTCTGCTTCTCGGGCTTAAATCCATGTCCCCTATCAATTACATTGAACTTCTTATAAGGTGATACGTTCTCCTTGTCACGTACATCATGAGGTTTTCCTCACTCTTAACTCACTTTCCTTTAGTATTCTCATTACCTTTCCAATCTTGCTTAGGCTCATACTTTCATATAGGTTACTCATAACCATGGTTTGGCTTCTTGATAACTCCCTTCAATGACCGAGGCTCATCATATTCAATCTGATCTTTAAATGCTAAAGGAAGTCTACTAATGAACCTTTCGATCTTTATCCTCTCATCCTTGAGGTAGGGCACATGCCTGAACAATCCCATAAACTTATTCGTGTACTCTTCACTTGTCATGGAACCCATCTTGGGCTCATAGAATTCCTTAGACTTTTTATCATAATATCTCTTAGACAGGTACACCTTATATATAATTTTTTATACATTAACATTATAAGTACATTTTATTTTGAAAGATTTTGACATTATAATAATATAATCCAATCCCTTTATACAAACTTAACCAAAAAGAAACTTTTAATAATTATATATTCTTTATCATTTTCAATTAACTTTAAATAAATTAACACCCATTTTGAAAAGTAAATACCAAATCTATCATAACGTAACTAAATACCACATCTGACGCAAAAAATCAGGGTTCTTAGTACTCTTTCAACCCGTGCTTTAAGAATATCTAATGAGAAGCACTTAGAGGAGGAAAAATCTCATCTTCTAATAGCTTTTGAAAATAATGGCTATAGTAGAACTCAAGGCCTCGAGGTGTTTCAAGGAACTCGTAAAGAATATAGGGTTAAGCCTTCTCGTAATGATCTTATCTCTAAGGTGCATCTCTTGTTTATCTAAGGGACCACTAACAGGATTGCTCATATTCTTAAAAAGAATAAATTTTCTTCTTCATTCAAACCTGTCAATACCATTGGAAATTCTCTCAGATCTTTCAAGGACCCTATAGACCCTAAAGACATGAAACGGGCCTACTCGATCCCATGTTCCAGTGGGATTCCCTATATTGGAGAAATTGGTCGCTCCATTAACCAGAGAAACAAAGATCATGCAGTAGACATTAGGTACAACCATTCTTGCTCATCAGTGCTAGTTGAACATGTAGAGAAACATAAGCACCATGTCTGCATTGAGGATGAGAGGGTCATTTCTAGGGTTGATTATTTCCACTATAGGAAGCTAAGAGATACTATTGAGATTGAGAAGCATGCAATCAATCTGAACAAGAATGATGGTTGGAAATTAAGTAAGAGCTGGATTCTGACCCTCTCTTCTTGATTTTCTCCCCCTGTTATTTCCTCCTTTTTTATTAAAGTAAAAATTACATAAATTCTAAAATTATTTTATTTTAGTTTAATTCAATTTTAATGTCATCCTTATTTTATTGAATTTTTTTATTCTAATTTCTTAATTTCTTAAT
>APFE030864728.1:42891-78288 GCA_000404065.3 Pinus taeda | reverse complement strand
TAATTAATTTATTAATAAGAGTATCAATTATATTCTAATGATTGCTCTATTCAATTTGATCATGTATCATTATATTGACTAATTTACAACCTCTGAATTCGGGTTTTTGTGATTCGAAGGTCCTAAGGAAGCATAAGATGGCTCCAACCTTTAGGCCTTTAATTACCATCCGGAGCTCCCTTAGATCTGTAAAAGATCTAGTGGACCCCAAGGATATGAAGGGTCTTTACGTTATCCCATGCTCTTCTGGGACTCGCTACATTGATGACATTGGTCGCTGTATTAATCAAAGGATTCGTGAGCATGCCGCTGACATCAAGCATGGCAAGACCTGCTCCTTTTCTTTGGCATAGCATGTAGATAAATCAAAGCATCACATCTGCATTGAGGAGGCACAAGTCATTGCTAGGGTTAGTCATTTCCATCATCATAAATTGAGGGAGGTCCTATAAATCGAAAAAGGCTCAATATTTTGAATAGAGACAATGGTTGGATTATTAGTAGAAGTTTAGTCCCTATCTTGTCCTCCTAGTTTTTCAAGTCTATTTTTGAGATTTATTTTGTTTGTTTATTTATCTTTGTAGGTATTAGTGTCCCTTTTATAGTAATTTTTATTCGTTTATTTTTCATTAGTGTTTATATTCTTGATCCTTTGTGTTTTCTTATGTATTTTATCATCATATTAATTCTTAAATCCTTTTAGTATTTTTGTTATTTGTTTAATGGGCCTCAACCCTGTATTTTATTGTCGTGCTTTTCTTTATATCATACTTACCTATATATACTATATATGATTGTGTATTACTTTTGCTTTCGTTTTCGTTTATATTCTCCATCAATTTATTTTTTAATTATTATGTATGATTTGTCCTCAGATAGGTTCTGATCTTTGTTAATTTCTTGACCCCCATCTTGTTTGGAGTTTGACTTCAATTTTTTTTCTGTTATTTATATTTTTTATTATTTTCCATTAATAAATTTTTTAATAATATTTAATTTTATAATTATTTAAATATATTATTTCAAAAGTAGGCATTATATATAGTATTTAATATATTTTGGTCTTTAATAAATTCAATATCATAGTTTTAAAATTATGCTTTAGGTTTTCATTATTCTTATGTCTTTTTTATTATTTTCTCCATTTAATAGAATTTTTTAATAATAGCTTATTTTTATAAATTAATTTAAATATTATCTTTCAAAAACTAGTCGTTACATAGTAATATTTGTTTTTAACAAATTAATAGATTAATATCATAATTTAGATATTATTTTTAAAAAATAGTCATTACTTGAGATTATGGTCTCTTACATTGCTCTCTATTTAAGCCTTTGTCATGCTCTGTCTCTACTAATGATGTTGGTCCAAAAAGTGCCGGCCAAAAATTTCTCTTATGTGATTTCTACCAAAATACTTTTCTTAACTTACAATGGCTAGTTTATTACTAAATATTAAATAAATATTATTTTAATTAATTCAACAACGAAATTTTAACGACTAACTATGGACCCTGATCCATCTTTGCTATTTATTCTTTAGGATTGATCGATTTTTCATCTTTGTCCTGATGATCAATCACATTAGTAGGTTGGAAATGTCGACCAAATCCTATTAAAACATGCGTGAAAACATGCTGGCCTGAGATAGGGTTTTCAATTAAGCAAAAGTTCCAAGACACATCTATACGCCATACATCACTAGCCCCAGTAGTGGGACATTGGAGCCACTCCTCACTCCTCAAAGAACAAACTACAAACTCTCAAGGCTATGTGGGAGGAGCCGAGGTGAAAATTCCTTTGCTCATATAATGAGGGGGTAGATATAGCCAAGGGTGATGCTTGACCCTTGTGACTCTTGGACATCCATCATGAGCATTCAACTTCCTACAAATTTTCAACTGAAGCAACTCATCAGCTTCATATGTGCATCTCTTGGACTTTCAAATTACATTACATGTGATTACAACAAGTATGGCCCATAGTAGTGATGTGGCCGAGAAAAATCTTGACACAACTCGACATGACATTGCTGACATGTACTAGCTGACTGTGATGTCCATGTTGAGATGATATCCTCGTGAGTGATGGATGTGCTCTTGGTGTGTTGTGTCTTCACCTCCGCATTGCAAAGTGTTCCAAGGTCTTCGATGGTCTTGTTCTTTGCTTGATGGTTCAAAAGCATATATCCCTTTTGCTTGCTGCTCCATGTGATTGGTACCTTTGCTCAACTGTGAGAAAGTCTTATAGCATGTGCTCCTTCTTCACCCCATTCATCGTCGTGCCATGTTCCATTAATGTACATGTTCCTTCAATTCTCTCATGATGGGATGAAAGCAAATCAAAAAATATCCTAGTGTAGCATGATGCATTGTTCTCGGTTTTGGGTCTAGGTGACCGGGTGGAAGTATAAGACACTAAAAATGCGTAGAGAATAGCTCAAGCCAGGATAAGAGGCTCTGGATTACTGTCGGAAAAACTGCGTAGAGGGAATTGGGAAGAAAAATTGCCCAATTAGGAACAATAGTGATAGATGTAAGGTGGAATCCGGCGAGACAAAACTCCACAATTCCTAGGAGGAAGACAAGGTAGGGTGAGGATTGAGCAGGTCACTCGGGGTTGAGCTGCAAACCTGCACAATTTTTAGGAGGGAGACAAATTTGGGAAACAAGGGACACTGGATAGTACAGAGCCATCTCTGTGCAATTTTCAAGGATAGTACAGAGCAAGCCAGCAAGAGCCGCGACTCAGCATGACTATGGAAATTTTGTAGGCAGTGAAGGGTAGGCATTTAGGTATGTTTGCGCAATTCTATAGAGGAGTGTAGTGCATATTTCTGGTTGACTAGAGGGAGGCTTGGTAACTGATGTTTCGGGAAGCACAGAGTGGATCAAGACTTGAGACAACTTCTATGCAATTCTAGGAGACAAACATCCTGCTCACTTCCAGGATTCCACAATACAGTTTCCCTGGAGGAAAACCTCAAGAACTGCGCAATTCTAGGTGGTTGAGTAGGGTCCTTGAGAGTTGAGACTAAGTAGTTTAGCTTAGTTGAGGTTCGGTTGAAGGGGTTTGTCTGGTCGACAAATTTTCATGAAAAATGGCTAAGCTTGAGAGCAAGTGAACTTGTGTAGATCTGACGTTTTGATCAGACACTTAGCATGACTCGCTGATAGGACACCACAAATTAAAAAGACAGACATGGGCTCAGTGAGACTATCTTGAGGTTAAGAGTGACAAATACGATACTTGAGATAGACCTTCGAAAAAATGTGATGACACTTGCATGAAAATACTTACAACTTTGTGTGTGAGTATGAACAATGTTCACAGAGTGAAGATAACTCTTGCACACAAATATCAACCTTCAAAATTTACAAAACAAGACCGCAAGCATGAAAAGGAAATCAACATGCCAAAAGATGACAGTTGGTCAGACAAGAAAAGGGTGTAAAAGACTCTACAAGATCTCATGGAATGAGCTCAATTGTTTGCAACCATCAGCAGAAAAAACAAGGAACGCTCTGAAATTTGGATGCAGGCCAAAATTTTGGAGGGTGTTGCAGCCACTACAACAATAACTTAATTATTAAAAGATCACATAAATAGTAATTATTACTTATTATTGGTAAATATTTTTATAAATTCGAAGAGGTAGCTGACAACATGTTTCCATGACTCTACTTAAGCATTGTATATCAAAATCCCTTTGACATTTGGTGGTGGTGTTAGATAGGAGAAGGAATGAAAACAAAAAGGCATGGTGCACAAGTATATGGTTTGATGTGTTTGCAAGGAGCCTGAAGCAATTATAACTAAAATTTGTGTTTTCCAACTTAGACATTTTTATGACTCTGCAAGATACTTGGTTTTACAAAATTAAATACAAGTATGGAAATGTTTCAATCCAACAACATAATAATTTCACATTATGATTGTTTTACTTCAAAAACTTTTTTATTTTGTAAAATTCTTTTGTCAAAAAAATATTAGCTATGAAGCAACAAACTTTAAAAGATATGGTTAACTAAAGGTTAATACAATCAAACTCAATGCTTTATGCACATAAATTTAATGAATTTTTTTTTTGTAACTATATTTATGCTAAGAAAGAGTATCTACAATGTAGCATTTGTTCAAATGTGGCGATGAATTCATACCTTTCAAAGTTCAATAATTAAGTTAAGCGACAAGGAATGCTAGCCATGCTACATTGTTTATTAACGACTTGAAAAAATAATTTATTGTAGTTTGTTCACATATTATAACAAGGTTCATATGGTCATGGAAAGCAAAGTAATCGTTTGAAATTTTTTCATAAATGAGAAATGGAGAGTTTCTCTCAAGGGAAAATGCCTTCCAGACATAAATCCACCACTAAAGAAACCATACGATAGGCACATTTTTGGACGCTTTAGGTGATGACATTTAAGGGATCATGTCATGGGATTCCTGCAATCGGTGCTTTCCCCTAACACACCTCAAGTATTTTCACTTGGTGTTAAGGTCAATTTTGTGTGAGAATGATGACTTATACAATGCGGCATTGGTATTGAATGGGCCCTTGAGTTTGTGCTTTCTCAAAAATTTTCCATAGGTGAGAGCATTTCTAATGCTCACAAAATGTTTGATGAATTGTATGAGCAAGATGTACACTCGTGGACTGTGATGATTTTAGTTTATTGTTGTAGTGTAGATAGAGCATGTGACGTGTTTATAAAGCATGAACAATATGTGGTGCCTTTGACTATGATGATCTCATCCTATACCTAGAATGGGCAGGAAGAACAAGGCGTGGCAAATTTTCTCTTGCGTGCACCAATTTAGTAGCCTTGGAAATAGGCATGTTAGTAGAGACTGCTCTTATAGACATGTATGCTAAAGGTGGGGGGAAAGCAAGATAACATGTAATATATTTGACATAATGGCTCAATGGGACATAGTAACTTGGTATTTGTATAGAACATTGACTCCTACTCTTGGCCCACATTTCTTGCATCCAGTGGAGGGACTAAAGAAACCAATCTATATTTACATCTGGTAAAGTAAGGAATAACAACTAAAAATTTATTACAAACCCAATATTTTTCAGGCCTTTTACTGGAATGACTTTCTACATCAAGGTGCAAGTAGTTGATTTAGTATCTATGATCACTGCCAAACTTCAAGAACATACAAGAACCATTGTTGTTTTTTTATGCCTTCTTCACAAAGGAATGAAACTTAAGGAGGATATTTTAATAAATTATTATGACATCACCATGGATTTTTGATTCTCTCACATTACAAACTTAATTGGGGGTGTCAGGGGTAAGGTGATCCTTCTACTTCTGAGCCCATGTCTTTCAAGGATGCACTCAAGCAAAGACCCAAGTCTCAGACACACAAGGATCTCTTCGGTAAAACATTTGTAGTAGATCAATCTTTTCACACCCATTCTCTTGAAGTGGAAAATGCTGCCACTAACAAAAGGGTGGTAGATTATCTAAAGCAACTATTTTCCATTTTAACAGATTGTGGCCCTCCACATCTACTATCCAAGAATTGATATGCTAAAAATATTCTTAGAATATAGAGTTGATATTCTACTCAAAAGGATTTTTTGTGGTATCCTTAAAAAATTCAGAGGACATGCATAAGGTTTTTGAATAAAATCCTTGGTTTTAGGGACAATTCATTTTATCAATGCAACTATTGTTACCTGATTTCAACCCTCTTAGGCTCTTACCATGAAGTCTCTCACTACGTCACTATGTGCAAGAATTCCTAACTTACACATCCAATTAATCAAACCTAAAATCTTAGAAGGTGCGAGCGATTTAATAAGCAACTTCATCAAAATAGACAATGAAATTCTTTCAAAAGGAGTTGTCACATATGTTCACATATGTTTTGAAGTGGACCTTCGTGAAAGGTTACTGAGAAAAACCCTACTGAAGTGGATGGGTAAGGTGTTTTCATAACCGTTGGAATATGAAACATTGCTTTCTGATGTAGGGCTTGTCAATAGGCTAGCCACCTACATAATGGATGTACCTTTTAAAAATGGGTGTCCTCCCCTAATGTTCTAAGAAAAAAACCGTGGATGGCAGGATCTGAAGGAAGTAAACAGTAGTTAATGTAGGCATATCATGAAGCTCAAATGCAAAAGATCTCAACCAATGATAAACTCTTCTATTGCTCCATATAGCTAACTGTACCAAGCAAGATTTTGTGTGCACTTCTTTATTCAAGCAACATTTATCCACAAGTTCATGACTGATATAACTATAATTAGATCCAGGATCAATCAAAATGGTAACAGCTTGATCACAAAGCTTACCTTCCATATTGATAATGGACGCCTAATGATCAACCTTCTTGTTATCCAGTGTTGCATAAATCTGAGGAATACTTTGCCCAACATCCTCAATTATCTATGCCTCCTAAGCACTATAAATTTGTGGTTTTCCACCACAGTGCAATGGACATTCACTCGAGCAATGCTCTTACCACAAGTGCAACACCTCAAAGGTTTCCTACCATTATACTGATTCTGCTTCCCAGGCTTAAATCCATGTCCCCTATCAATTACATTGAACTTCTTATAAAGTGATACATTCTCCTTGTCACCTACAGCATGAGGTTTTCCTCACTCTTGACTCACTTTCCTTTCGTCTTCTCATTACCTTTACAATCCCACTTAGGCTCAGACTTGCATTTAGGCTACTCATAACCATGCTTCGGATTCTTGATAACTTCCTCCAATGGTCGAGGCTCATCATACTCAATATGATCTTTAAATGCCAAAGGCAGTATACTAATGAACCTTTGGATCTTTATCTTCTCACCCTTGAGGTATGGCACATGCCTCAACAATCCCATAAACTTATTCGTGTTCCCATCACTTGTCATGGAATCCATCTTGGGCTCATAGAATTCCTTAGCATTTTTGTCATAATATCTCAGACAATTACACCTGATAGATAATTTTTTATACGTTAAAATTATAAGTACATTTTATTTTAAAAGATTTTGATATTATAATAATATAATCCAATCCCTTTATACAAACTTGACCACAAAGAAACTTTTAATAATTATATATTCTTTATCATTTTCAATTAACTTATGAATAAATTAACACCAATTTTAAAATATAAGTACCAAATCTATCATAACGTAACTAAATACCACATCTGATGCAAAAAATTAGGGTTCTTAGTACTCTTTCAACCTATGCTTTAAGAATATCTAATGAGAAGCACCTAGAGGAGGAAACATCTCATCTTCTGAAAGTTTTTGAAAATAATCGCTATAGTAGAACTCAAGGCGTTTTTGAAAATAATCGCTATAGTAGAACTCAAGGCCTTGGGGTTTTTCAAAAAACTCATAAGGAATATAGGGTTAAGCCTTATCATGATAATCCTATCTTTAAGGTGCATCTCTTGCTTATCTAAGAGACCACTAACATGATTACTCATATTCTTAAAAAGAATAAAGTTTCTTCTTTATTCAAACCCCTCAATGCCATTAGAAATTCTGTCAGATCTTTTAAGGACCCTATAGACCCTAAAGACATGATAGGGGCCTACTCGATCCCATGTTCTAGTGGGATTCCCTATAGTGGCGAAATTAGTCGCTCCATTAACCAGAGAATCCAAGAGCATGCGGTAGACATTAGGCACAACCATTCTTTCTCATCAGCTCTACTTGAACATGTAGAGAAACATAAGCACCGTGTCTGCATTGAGGATGAGAGGGTCATTGCAGGGGTTGATTAATTCCACCATAGAAAGCTTAGAGATACTATTGAGATTGAGAAGTATGAAATCAATCTCAATAGGGATGATGATTGGAAATTAAGTAGCAGCTGGATTCTAACCCTCTATTCTTGATTTTCTCCCCTTGTTATTTCCTCCTTTTTTATTAAAGTGAAAATTACATAAATTCTTAGATTATTTTATTCTAGTTTAATTCAATTTTAATGTCATCCTTATTTTATTGAATTTTTTTATTCTAATTTCTTAATTTCTAAATATAATTAATAAATAAAAAATTAATAATTAATTTATTAATAAGAGTATCAATTATATTATAATGATTTCTCTATACAATTTGACCATGTATCATTTTATTGACTAATTTACAATCTCTGAATTCGGGCTTTTGTGATCTGAAGGTCCTAAGGAAGCATAAGGTGGCTTCAACTTTTAGTCCTTTAAATACCATCCGAAGCTCCCTTAGATCTGTAAAAGACCCAGTGGACTCCAAGGATATGAAGGGTCTTTACATTATCCCATGCTCTTTTAGGACTCCCTACATTGATGACATTGGTCGCTGTATTAATCAAAGGATTCGTGAGCATGGCAGGACCTTCTCCTCTGCTTTGGAAGAGCATGTACATAAATCTAAGCATCACATCTGCATTGAGGAGGTGCAAGTCATTGCTCGGGTTAGTCATTTCCATCATCGTAAATTGAAGGAGGCCCTATAAATAAAAAAAGACTCAATAATTTGAATAGAGACGATGGTTGGATTATTAGTAGAAGTTGAGTCCCTATCCTATCCTCCTAGTTTTTTAGGTTTATTTTTTAGATTTATTTTGTTTGTTTATTTATCTTTGTAGGTATTAGTGTCCCTTTTATAGTATTTTTTATTGGTTTATTCTTTATTAGAGTTTATATTCTTGATCCTTCGTGTTTTCTAAGTATTTTATCATCATATTCATTCTTAAATCCTTTTAGTATTTTTGTTATTTGTTTAATGGGCCTCAGCCCTATATTTAATGTTGTGCTTTCTTTGTATATATAAATATATATATATATATATATATATATATATATATATTATATATTATATATATATATATATATATATATATATATATATATATATGACCTTGTGTATACTTTTGTTTGGTTTTGTTTTGTTTTGTTTAATTTCCATTAATTATTTTATTTATACGTGATCTTGTCTCGATATGATTCTTGAATCCTTTTTATAATTTGACTCCCATCCTTGTTTGGAGTTTGACCTTCAATTTTTTATTCTTGTTATTTATATTTTTTTATTATTTTCCATTAAATAAATTTTAATAATATTTAATTTTAATAAATTAATTTAAATATTATTTTTCAAAACTAGCCATTTATATAGTAGTTACATAATAATATTTGGTTTTAATAAATAATATCACAATTATAAATTATTGACTTTGGTTTTTATTCTTGTTAGTTATATTCTTCGATTATTTCTCATTAATAGAATTTTTTAATAATATTTGATTTAATAAATTAATTTAAATATTATGTTCAAAAAACTAGTATTACTTAAGTAATATTTGTTTTTAACAAATTAGTAGATTAATATCATTAATTTAAATATTAATTTTTCAAAAATAGCTTTTACTTGAGATTATGGTCTCTTACATTTCTCTCTATTTAAGCCTTTGTCATGGTCTGTCTCTACTGATGATGTTGGTTCAAAATGTGGCCTAATAAAATACCTTTCTTAATTTACAATGGCTAGTTTATAACTAAATATTAAATAAATATTATTTTAATTAATTCAATAACGAATTTTTAACGACTAACTATGGACCCTGATCCATCCTTGCTATTTATTCTTTAGGATTGATCAATTTTCACCTTTGCCTTGATGATAAATCACATTAGTTGGTTGGAAATGTTGACCAAATCCTATTGATGTAATTAATTTGAAAAACATTCTCATTTACAATATAGATCACAAAAATCTAAAACCTAACCTAAATTAATTTATAAATTCGAAGTAATCGAGCTAATAAATAATACCAATTAAAACAACACACTTTCCCTTAATAACAACTCTAACTACACCATGATGCTCCGGTACCCTATTGGCCTATTTCTTTCAGTTTCAAGAGCACACTTTCCATTAATAAATACCAATTAAAACAACACACTTTCCCTTAATAACAACTCTAAGTAGACCATGATGCTCCCATACCCTATTGGCCTATTTCTTTCAGTGTCAAGAGCACACTTTCCATTAATAACACTCTAACTCGACCATGATGCTCTCATACCCTATTGGCCTATTTCCTTCTAGTTTCAAGAGCTTCCTGGTCTGTATCTTGGAAGTATATCACTTGCTCTAAAAAATTTCTTGAATCTTGCATGTATATAACATGTATTAGAGTGAAAGTTTATCCGCACCACCTTTATATTATTATCCTAATTCTAATTACGCCGTAAGGCGTTTCCTTTTGAAATGAACTCTCTTCTGATCCTCTCTGTCATTGTTATACACCATCTGATTAAGTGTTAGATGATTAAAATGTTACCATCCGTTGATCTCATAACCGACTCCTCCTTATCGGACAGTGCTGGCAGACGTGGGGACTGGTATGCTTGTAATGTTGAACAGCATGCTTCTCTTGAAAGAAGAAAAAAGTCATAGCCATGGTGGCCATCGAAATTGCCATCGCCATCGCGTTTGCAATCAAGAAAATGGTGATCACCATCACCACTAGGGAGAACACCACCATCACCATAATCATAATTTTGGACACCATCACCATCATAACAATGAATGTCATGACAGGCGTGGTTGTGGGCATGACAGAAATAGTGTAGCTGATTTGTTGCCGTCACACGAGGCCAACAATTCCTGCGACGTTGTGAAATGCAGTGCATGAATTTGCCATCCTTCCCTTTATAGCGGCTGTGCCTGCCTGAAGCCGCGGACGAATGCTGCTGTCAAAATTCTGCTCATCCCCATTTTGAAAATTTTGTATCAGAAATAACGCTGAATGGAAGCAATAAAATGATCAATTCTCATGATCAACATTTAACCCAATCTCAGTCAACTGATGGGAAACAGGAGACTGTTGTTGTGATTGAACAATAAACAGATCTCGTGGGATTGGCCCAAAGAGCCATCTGATACAATTAAATTGCTCTGTACCCAAATTCCGGGACTGAAAAATTTGCATAGATCTTTGTTCACTGGATATATTACAACCTATAATTTAATTTTCAAATTGTTTTCCTAATTTTGAAAGACATCTTTCTTTCTTTCTTTCTCAAGTTTTACTTCAAACTTAGGCGATTTCTGTGATTTGTCCTTAAATTAAATAACTAGAGGCATAATGAAATCTTTCCTCTTTCTGTGACTTAATCTTAAATTAAGTAATAGATGCTTAAAGAAACCATCCTCTCTGGTTTTTCATGAAACTATTGCCCAGTGTTCCTTGTTAGTTTCTCTGATTTTATTACAAATTATTCCCACCCTCTACAATTTACCTGTCAATAAAATGACTAAAGGTTTATTAAATATACTTTTCTCTTGTTTTACTACAAGAGCAATTTGCAGTCTCTTGGAGTGAGTTTTGTGATTTGTCCACAAGTTAAAATTTAACTTGCTCACTGCTTGAATGATCTTAATTATGTGGATTTATTGCAAGATTTTGGTTCATTTGCACATTTTCAATGCGATTTATCTGTACAGGCCACACGATAATCGTCAAATTATCTTTACCTTGGAATTTATAGCAAATTTCTTGAGTTTTAGCTGCAATTTTCACCCTGATTTTCTCTAGCGTTAAGAAAACTTTGCTCGCCCTGATTTTCTTTCACGTTAAGACAACTTTGCTTGCTGCATTGCTTAGGTCTTCTGTTGGAGCTTAGAGAATGCCGAATTCGGTGGGAAATCATTGTGTCAAAAGCATAGTGCTTCCATTTTAATGTGAGATATGTCGGCTATTTCATTTTATTAAAGGAAATATTGCTTTCATTTTCATTTTAATGTGAAGATGCGTAAGCCTATTTCATTTTCTTAGAAGAAATATTGCACTCTTAGGATCTCTCCATTTCTTTATCTCCTGCCACAAGCGTTCTGTCTCTCTTGTGTTAGTTATTTGTTAAAAGGCACCCTGTGTTGTGTTAAAAGGCACCCTGTATATTGCGTGTTAATTTGTGTGCGCCCTGTGCTCTATATATTGTGTGGGATCTGTGTGTAGAATGTTTTTACATCTGTGTGTATGATCTGTTTTCTTTTGTATCTATGATAAGTAAGAAAATAGACTATATGAGGGTGCGTTGTTATTAAAGTGAGGATTTTGACTATTTTTTACCTCACCTCCTCGTTGCTCTATGATCATCTGTATGTACTAGGCATCATCAAACTTACCAGGTACTCACAGTGGCAAAGATTCCTTTCAATTTCTCGAAAACGTAGGATCAGGGCATAAATCTTTGTTTGGTAGATTTGGGGATTTCTGTGAATTATTATCCTGATCAAATTTTCATAGATATTTGTTGGGTAGATTTGGCGATTTCATAAATAACTGAAAGCTTAATGTAATATTTTCTCTGTTGTTTGTGTTATACAATTTATTTTTGTGATTTAATCTTAAATTAATTAACTGATGCTTAAGGAAACCATTCTCTCTCTCTTTGGTTTTGCAGGAAACTATTCTGCATTTTATCTGTTGTAAATAAAAAATGATGCTTAAAGAGATGAGTCTCTCTGATTTTGCTACAAATTATTGCCAACACCTACAATTTAACCTGTAAATCAAATAAGTAAGGGCTTAATAAATTATCTTTTTCTGGTTTTACTACAATCTATTGGGGCTTGTTTGATTTATCAATGAAATTTGCAAACTCTTGCAGGGAGTTTTGTGATTTGTTCGTAAATTAGATCATTTGGATTTACTGCAAAATATTGGTTCATTTGCACATTTTCATTGTGATTTACATGCGAAGGAGATATTGTCATCTTAAAAGGATTTTTATCTTGGATTGTTACATGTTCTCCCTGTAATTTATTGTTAAAATTATCTAAATGAAAGTTTTATTTGAAACTTTTACTATTTAAATTGTGATTTATTTGTAAATCCTTCATCTAGACCTCAATGAAACTTTTATTTGATATCCATAAAGTGCTTTCTCTGAATTTTTGTCGTGATTGGATCTCACCTTAAGAAAACTTTGCTCGCAGCGTAGACGCGAAATTGTTAAGAGAATGACTAATTCGGCGGGTAATTAGTGTCATAAACCTATTTTATTGTGAGATATGTAAAACTATTTTAGTGTGTGACAGAAATATCGCTTTCATTTTAATGTGAGATATATGTAAAACTATTTCATGAATAATCCTCAGAATCTAGAATGTTGTAAATTATTGTTTGTGTATAACTTGTTTCTATGTTAATTTTTTTATAACTTCTTATTTCTCTTAATGAGCATGAAACATTTTAGGGTTCTACAATTTTGAGGTGATGATCTTATAGAGGTGATGTATTTTCTATTTTGTGCGTGAAAGGAGACGTGATCACGGCAAAGGATGACATTTATGTAATGTGCTTTGCAAATCAATCCCTCTCAGGACGTCGCCTGTATATGCTATGTGCTGAAATGGCAAACTATTTTCTCCTTCCCTGTTCTCTCCCCCACAAACATAGACAGATTAACTTAAATATAAGTGAAGGCTTCAAAACTTTCCTCTTTTGTTTCTAAAGTAATCATTCTCTTCTCTCCGGTTTTGCTGCAAACTATTGCCAAGTTCTGCATTTTACATGTAAATTTTCTTAGCCAGACCTTCTAATTTTTTTTTTTCTTTCTGTTCTCTTAGTGCAAACTATTTCTATTTTGTCATTGGGTGAGTTATTTGTATTTTATTAAATAACTAAAGAATAAAGGAAATCTCATCACTCTTCTTTTCTTTCATTGCAAAGAATCTTGTGATATATTGGTAAATTAACGGGCTTAAAGCTTTAAAATAATCAAGGAAATCCCATCACTCTTCTCGCAAAGAATTTTGTGATTTATTGGAAAATTAACTCGCTTAATTTATTGCAAAATATCGGTTGTTTTCCTCATTCTTTTGTATGATTTACCTATAAAGGGCATACTCTAACCTTAAAAATGATAGTTATTTTGTATGATTTTTACCCAACCTTAAAAATGATAGTTATTCTGTATGATTTTTACTCATAAAGAGCATACTCTAACCTTAAAAATGATAATTATTCTTTATTATTTACTCATAAAGAGCATACTCTAACCTTAAAAATGATAGTTATTCTTGAAATTTTTTGCAAATTAGTGTTTCATTTGCAAATTTTCTATATAATTTATAGATAAATTACCTAAATAAAAATGCAGAGACTTTTATTTTTTTATTTTTTATTTGTAAACCACTCATCAAAACCTTCAAGAAATATTTATTATCTATATTTACTGCAACTTAGTGCTTTGGTTGAATTTTAGCTGTGATTTCCTCTTAGCTCAGAGAAATTGTGTTGATTGGCAAAGAAATCTTTATCATCCATATTTACTACAAATTAGTGGTTTGGTTGACTTTGTTATCTATATTCAGAGGCAAATTAGTTTACAACAAATTAGTGGTTTGTTGAATTTTCGCTGCGATTTTCTATCTGCTCACAAAAATTGCGTTGTTCGGCCATAAATGATTTTCTTGCAATGATTTCATTATGTAAAAAAATATTCCATCCATCTAGAACTTGCTTTTATATATTGGTTATACATCTAATACTTGCTTCCATATATTGGTTATACATGTAAAACAATAGAGTTTCCATTTTTGTTTGAGTTCTATTTTGGATCCTGGCGTATTGTTTATTGATCAATTTATTTATAAGTTTTTAGGATTCTTTATTGGTCATATTTTTTATAAATTTGTTTTAGGATTTTAAAGTGTTGACATCAAGATGTTTTCAGTGAAGTTATAAATTTGATTTTATGGTAATTTACGTATTTCCCTTTAAGAAGGTGTCTTATTATTTAAATCAAAATCACTATAGGATGAATGTTTGAATGAGATTTTTACAACTTCATGAAAACAAATATTAATAATAAAGTCTTACGCTATTAATCACAATTTATAATAATAAAGTCTGATGCTATTAATCAAAATATTTATGGTTAAAGTATTAAATATACTCTAATCAAATGCAACATACCTAAATTGTCTATTCAAAAGTCAAAAGCAGAGGAAGTTCTTCTAATTTTGTTGATATTTGCATACAATGTTTTTAATAATATAATTCAATAACATATAATATTATACAGCTAAAATTTGATTCTATATTTTTAATTAAATAAAAATCGTTGATTATTTATGTTTATATAAGCTAGCATATCTGGAAAGCATGAGGAGGGGACACAAAACATAATGCAAAGTGTAATAAAAGAATTTCCTTTTTTCTTTCATTTATATAATTGATTGTACTATTATTAGAGACATTTTGTTTGTTCAATATTATCTATTCACTGAAAATGGTGAGGAGAATAATATTGCAATGACTTCCAAGGAAGTGATGGAAATGTGATACCCTCAATGGAAATAAACTTGAGAGCATTGACCAAGTTAATGTTATATGCCGACTACAAAAGCAATTTGTTAGGCTTGAACTGAAAAAGAAGTGGGGCCGAGTTAAATTTTATGGCATCTCCCACATCATCAAACAACAATTGGTTTCCCTTATACCCATTTCGGATAATAGTAGTGGAAGTTCACAATTGCCACTTGGTTTTCACGTCACAATTTTTCTTAAGCTTCTTACTCTAGGTTATTCAATTTCACATCCTCCTAAAGGAAATCAAGCATGGATAGAAATATGTGATCTGCAAGTAATTGAAATTAAAATGAATTATCTGAATGTGAATATATGTATTAGGCGTTTAGAATGGAATTACTTTCATTGTGGAGAAAAAGTACATTGTTTAGGTATCAATGAGGAGGGTATTTCACTGTGGTACGATGAGTAGCAATGCACACAAATTTTTGTCCAATTAATGCTAAGGATCATTATTGTTTGCTATCATATATCAATATTACCTAACTCATTATTTTTTTTTAAGAAAAATCACACCTCTCGAAAGAACCCATTAGTGGCCCAT
This sequence comes from Pinus taeda, assembly GCA_000404065.3. Lineage (NCBI taxonomy): Eukaryota > Viridiplantae > Streptophyta > Pinopsida > Pinales > Pinaceae > Pinus > Pinus taeda. The sequence goes on along the minus strand of APFE030864728.1, from coordinate 62,398 downwards.
AAAATGTAGATTTTTACTCCTGCTAAAGGCCTCTTCGAGACTCTCTATAATTAAATTAAATAATAACTGAGGGCTTCAAAAAGTTCCTCTTTCGTTTCTAAGGAAATCATTCTCCCCAGTTTTAGGTTTCGTATTTTACTTGTAAATTAAATAACTAGAGGCATAGTAAAATTTTCTTTATCTTGTCTTAGGGCAAACTAATGCTGCTATATTTTATTAAATCCTTAAAGGTTCAAGGAAATATTTCCATTGCAAACTAATGCTGCTATATTTTATTAAATCCTTAAAGGTTCAAGGAAATATTTCCATTGCAAAGAATTTTGTGATTTATTGGTAAATTAACATTAACTCATTTAAATTTTCAAAAAAGATTTTGATTATATAGGTTTATTGTAAAATAATGATTAATTTACACAATTTTTTTCCAGTAGCTAAAAGACATATTTTAATCTTAAAAGCTATATGTTCTTGAGATTTTTTACAAGTTACTGTTTATTTTCAAATTTTCCATATAATTTATAAGTAAACTACCTAAATAAAAATGAAGAGGAATCTTTATTTTTTTATTTGGGATTTATATTTGTAAGTCACTCATGAAAGCTTGAAGAAATATGTGTTATCTATATTTACTACAAGTTAGTGCTTTGTTTGAATTTTTGTTGTGATTTGCTCTAAATTCAGAGAAATTTTGTTGTTTGGTGAGGTAGTTGCATTTCTTAGATGTTCTACTAGATCTTTATGGCAATAACTTAAATAGAGTGTCTAATTCAATGAAAAATGATTTTCTTGCACTTATTTCATTTAGTTAAAGAATACTTCTTAAATGCGGCTTCATAATTTTGTAGCTTATTGTTTTATTGGTCAAATTTTTATAAGTTTCTAGGATTCTACATTTCTAAGGTCAATCTTTTGAAGCTTTGGGCAAATTTGTTAATTTTCTTGTATAGCAAATTACTTGGTTCCTATTTAAGAAGATGTCTTACTAATTAAATCAAAATAGCTATAGAAATAATATTTCAATGAGATCCTTGCAACTTAAGCAAAAAGATAAAATCTTTTAATAAGGTCCTATGCTACTAAGAAAAATATCCAAGGTGCACTTGCAAGTTATAGTTTGATTTAGCTGCATTACTTTGTATATTGTCGTCATAGTGTTGATAATGTTCAACTATTTCAATTGTAAACTTTGATCTATTGAAATTTGAGAAATAAATAATCAAATATACTCTAAGCAATGAAACATGCCCAAATTGTCTACTCAAAAGCAAAATAAATTATTCCAATTTTATTAATATTTCCTTGCAAATTATTTTAATAGTATAATTGAATAACATATAGTATTATACTTGTTGAATTTAATTTAATTTTTTAATTGAATAAAGTTAACTCATTATTTATGTTTATATAAACTAGCATATCTCGCGAGGAGGGAACGCCAAACATAATGCAAAGTGTATATGTTATAAAAGATTTTTTTATGAAATTTATAATTGTGCTAATATTATTCATTTTTTTTTTATGTTTTTTTTTAAGTCCATATATTCCATGGACATAATATTTCCTTTATAGCTATGTACTTCTTCTTAATCCTACATAAAATAGTAATCAAATGATTCCATAGTTAGTGAAAAGAAGTAAAAAAAAATTATTAAAAAAATTCATGGTTGACATGTTTAAATGATCAAAGCCAAGGAATCCCTACTTCAACATGTCTACAAAATGTGAAAAATGAAAATCCATGTATTTGGCTAATTTAAGGTCAAGTATTGAAGAAAAATAACTTGCCTTTCATTTAAATAAAATTCATATTGATGTTCAATATGGCATGGTGAGACGATTTGTTGATCTTACAGGACCGCTTTGATTTTCTATAGACTGCAGCTCTTCCAAACCCCCTGCAAATAAACCCTAGCCACAACGCACCATGACTACCCTCGGGGGGGGATTGACCCCCAGCCTTCGGCCCCTTCGTATTTGGTAGCTTCCCTCATACGCCCGCCGTTACCCCATGAGGCTCTCGATCCAGGGACAAAGGCAACGCTTCGGAGGCAAACCACATTCCAAAAGCCAATGGATCTTCGACAGAGGGAAGCGTCCCCAGCCAAAACGGGACAACAGGCCCCTCCCCTTGCAAACCGCTATCGAAGGAAACACCATCATTAATCATTGAAGACCCCTGGATCGAAGAATACAAAGATCACATGTGCAAACATGCCCTAGTCTGTTGTTTCATGGGAGGGCGACTCAATGAAAAAGCTCTCTACTGGTGGATAAACCAAAAATGGAAGCCAAAGGGAACTATGAACTTCAGTTAGGGGCAAGAAATTTCTTCACGGTCATCTTCGCTCACAGGGAAGACAGAGATCACACTTTTGAAGGAGGCCCATACTTCTACAATTCGACAGGACTCTACATGACGTACTGGAAGCCCAACTTTGCTCCAGAACAGGAAGATTTCAAAAAAGTTCCAGTTTGGCTCAAACTCTGCTCATTGCCCATGGATTATTGGAATAAGCGAATCCTGGAAGCCATCGGGAATCAGTTGGGCGTCTTCGTCAAAACTTCAACTCTCACATCTCAAGGTAAATATAGTGCCTATGCTAGAATCTGCATGTATATGGATGTCTCAGGACCCCTCCCAGGTTATATTGATCTAATCTACAAAGGAATTCATTGGAAGTAGTCTATCGACTATGAAAACATCCCTTTTAGATGCCGGAAATGCTGACAACATGGACATCTTAGTCATGGGTGCCCCCTGAATCAACCCCCACCTCAACCCCAAGCGGACAAAGTGGATAACCCGCCCCTAGATTTCATCCCTGTTTCCAGGAAAACAAAATGCAGAAAGGCAAAAATCCTCTGAAACACTCCTCCAACCCGACACCAACCCAATCGAATAGCTTTGAAGTACTGGGCAACATTGATCCAAACGAGAACCCTCTGGAATCCCCCGCCCCCCCAACTCAAGATCCACCCAGGCAGTCTCAATCATCAAGCCCTTCAATCATCTCCACCCCAAACCTTGACCAAACCCAAGCCAAGACACAGCTTCAAATCCCACAGCCCAACCCCAGTCACATCGATGCAAACCTTGTCCCTTTGCATGCCCCTCCCCGCATAGAAACTCATCCAGACTGGCCGCCCTCTACTGCTCCTACCAATCCCCTGGAAGAAATCCTAGGTGACCTTGATCTCCATGAGGTCAACAAGAAATGGTCCAAACAGGGAGTGAATGCCATTCCCCAGGAACACTTGGAGAAAATCGAAATGACATACCTGCAGTTAGAATATCTCAACCAAAATGCAGCCAAAAAACAATGGGGAAACAGCAGCCAAACAGGCCTCCAAGCTAACCTGGACCTGGACCAATCAAGTCGAAAGGTACAGGAAGAAAAAGGGGAAGAAAATTGACAAAACAACAAATACAGGAACTTAGAAGGCGCCTAATCAATGAAGGAAAAATTAGGGCTCTGGTCCTATCCACACCTAAGGTTACTCAATGAAGATCACAACCTGGAATATCAGAGGGTTAAATGGCACCTCCAAAAGACAAATCCTCAAAAACTGTCTTTTCATGCAATCTCGAGACCTTGTCTTACTACAAGAATCCAAATGCTCCTCTAAAGGCATAGAGATGCTTAAGAAACTCTTTGCAAAAGGCTATCAATGCATAAGCACAAAAGCCATTGGGCAAGCATGAGGGCTTTTAATGTTTTGGAACAAAACAAGTTTTTCATGCATAATGCTCTGTCCACTAAGCATTTGCTGTCAGTCATATTCAACATGCCAGACTCAAAGCAAACAATATGCATTACCAATGTGTATGGACCTCAGGGAATTCAGGAGAAGTTCAAGATGCTGGAAGACTTGAACGAAATCCAACAACACCATGGAGCTAACCATTGGATCCTAGGTGGTGATTTCAATATGATCACCACCCTAGCGGAGAAGAAAGGAGGCTTAAGAAGACTGGATAAAAATGTGGAAGCTTTCAAAACCTTCATAGCTGCATCTAAACACATTGATGTTCCCACAGTCAATGGTCTACACACTTGGAACAATAAGCAAGGGGGAAATAGGCAAGTCACATCGAGGCTTGATAGGTTCCTCATCTCATAATCCATCATGCTCCAGAATCTAGACATGGAAGCCAACATTCTACCTATTGGGGGATCATATCACTAGCTAGTGTAGATGCACTTCACCAATATGGACAAGACTCAAAACATGCCTTTTAGGTTCGAAGGCATCTGGATAGATCATCGAACCTTCATGAAAAATCTACAAAGCTGGTGGACTCAAACCACTATAGAGAGCGATAACATCATGTACATCTTCCAGCAAAAGCTCAAGATCATCAAGGCCAAGCTCAAATGCTAGAACAAGAACACTTTTGGTAATTTTTTTCAAGCCAAAAAAGAGCTCGAGGAAAAAATGGCGAGCCTCCAACAAACAATGATCAAGGAAGGGCCTAATGAGGAAAGGTTAGCTCAGGAATCAAACCTTCAAAAGCAATGGGAAGATAGGCTAAGACAAGAAGAGATGCTCTGGAAACAAAAATCAAGGGTGCAATGGCTAAAACATGGGGAACGCAACACAAGCTTCTTCCATAAATCAACCATTCAGGACAGAGCCAACAACCGTATTCTATCCCTTACAAAAGTTGATGGTGCTAAGGTATTTAATAGAGAGCAAATAGGATCTGAACTAAACTCATACTTCAGGTCACTTCTCACTAAGCCCAATCATGATAGAACCCAAGCTATCAACAAAGTCATTGGTGCTATTCCCCCCTTAGTTACAGAGGAGCAAAACTCCCTTCTATTAAGGGATTTCACTGAGCAAGAGATTGAAGAAGTCATCTTCACCATGGCCACTGACAAAGCCCCTGGACCAGACGACTTTACAATTGAATTCTTCAAAGCTTGATGGCACATTATCAAAGCCGACCTCTTCAATCTGGTTATGAACTTTCATAGAACCAAGCGAGTGCTGCCAACCATTAATGCTACCTTGCTCACCCTATTTCCCAAATCTAATCAGGTTGACTCCCCCGACAAATTCAGACCCATAGCCCTCTGCAACGTCATCTATAAAATCCTCTCAAAATTGATGGCCAACAGACTCAAGCCTATCCTTCCCTCAATCATTTCTTAAGAACGGTCTGGATATGTTGAAGGTAGACAGATAACCGACAACATCATTCTCACCCAGGAAGTGTTGCATTCTATCAAAACACAAAGGATTCCTGGTATGCTCATTCAGCGTGACCTCTCCAAGGCCTTTGACAAAATCAGCTGGACATACATCAGAGCAATCCTCAAGGCTTTCGGCTTCAGTCTGATTTGGATAAACTGGATAATGGAAATGGTCTCAGGAGCATTCTTCTCAATCATGCTGAATGGAGGCCTCCTACAACCATTCCTCCCATCCAGAGGTATACGACAAGGAGATCCCTTGTCGTGTTTTCTCTTTGTCATCATGGTAGAGGGTCTCGGAAGATCTCTATCCGAAGCAATCCAAACGAATCAGCTCAAAGGCATCAAAGCTGTGCATCAAGGCCCCACAGTAATGCATCAAAAAATTTTCGATGACATAATGCTCATGGGAACCCTCAGCAAAATTCTCAAAATTCAGAGGAACTCCCTTCCAACCAAATACCTTGGCATCCCACTTTCAGAATATGCCCCCAAAGCTGCAAATTGGGAAGATCTCCTCAACAAAATGAAGGCCAAATTAAGTAGCTGGACTCATAGATCCCTAAACATGGCTAGCAGACTGGTGCTGGTCAAATCAGTTCTTCAAACAATGCCGGCCTATATGCTCTCGGCCCTAGCGGCACCCAAAACAGTGTATAAATCCATTCGGAACATCCAGCGGTCCTTCCTCTGGAATGGAGATTCTAAGAAGCGCAAATGGGCCCTCCTCAAGTGCACAGACATATGCAAACCAAAACTAGCAGGACGACTGGGCTTAAGAGATCCTGAAATCCTAAGCAAGGTTGTAGCAGCGAAAATTTGGTGGAGATGAGCGGAGAATCCTAATTCCCTATGGGGCACCTTGTGAAAAGCAAAGTATACAAATCAAGTCCCGGACAAAGACCTCATTAGGCTTACTGGTAACACTCAAGGTTCCCCCCTCTGGAATAAAGTATGGGAGAATCGGTAGATTGTTCAGAAGCACAGCTTTTGGGAAGTGCACCAAGGCAACGCCGCCCTCTTCTAGGAAGATGTCTGGCAACAACTCCCTCCCCTGGACCATCCAGATTGGACTACTCTTAAAAATGACATGCAAGAGGCAGGGTTGAGAAAGGTAGCAAACTACTGGCATCCTTGAACAACAGCGACCACATGGCGAAAATGACTAACAAAAGAGCACTGGCTAACTCAAGACCATAATGGGAATATAGAACATCTCTTACAACAACTAGACTAACGCAGAATCCTCACCTCGACTCGAGAAGACATCCTACGATGGGGAAATAATCCTAAAGGAACTTTCAATCTAAAAGAGGCCTATAAAATCATAGCTGCTTCACCTGAATGGCAATAGGACCCCAAATGGCATGCTCTCTGGAGCAGAGGAACTTGGCCCAAAATAACCTTGTTCTCTTGGCTGGTCCTGCATAATAGAGCACTTACTTGGGACAATTTATAGAGACGAGGTTTCATTGGGCCCTCTCGATGCGCCCTCTGCGAGAATGGTCGGGAAACACTCAATCACATTCTCAACACATGCCCCACCGCTTGCGCTCTATGGGATGATATGGCCTTTGTATTCAGACAGTCCGATAGAAATAGAAATTCGATATGCCTCACCTTGAGCAATTGGCGATCCTCCATATCCCCCAATAATCTAGTCAACAGGGCATGGAACCTCATTCTGGGAGCCGTGGCATGGATCATATGGAAAGAGCGAAATTCTCAAATCTTCAAGAACTCAACGCTAACAGTGGATAGGCTAACAGGAAAATTGCGGCAACTAATCACAAAATCGATCCATGCCATGGACATAATGCCACAAGAGGGGAACACGTCTCCGAATTCCCAAAGGATAGTCCAGATCCTCAATCCCAATGCCCGGACCACTCCAACAGGCAGGAACCAGGCCACCACTGCGATGAAGCAGGACAAATGGGGTACGCCTCCATTTCCATTATTCAAACTGAACTTCGATGGGGAGTCAAAGCAAAACCCGGGACGAGCTGGGTATGGTGGAGCAATTAGGGATCACACCGGGAACATCCAGCTTATCTACCATGGCAATCTAGGCACAAATACCAACAATGTTGCAGAGCTGATCATTCTCATTAAAGGCATCACCCTGGCTGACCGCTACAAATTTCTACCTCTGCTGGTGGAAGGAGACTCGGAGATTGTCATCAAGATTATGAGAAAGCTTCAAAACGACACTCAAGTGGACAAACTAACACCCAGTTGGAGGCTCTCGGCAATCCTAAAGGATCTGCAAGGCCATCTCGACAACATTCAAAGTGTCACCTTTCAAGTGGTCCGAAGAACAACAGACAAGCTAGCTGATGCCATAGCCAACACCAGAGTTCAATCCAACCTTGAAGATTATCACATCCTCTAGCAAGACTTGGAGGAGGGGGAACTCAGAACGAAATGCAACACCATAAACAACGCAGACCATCAAGCATAACGGATGTCGAGCTCCCTTGATTCTTCTATATATGCATCTACTGATAATTCTACAAGCTGTAAACGATCCACTCAAAAAAAAAGGAGAGTAGAGACTAGACTAGCTTAGCTGTACAAAGGCAGACACTGGGAGGTCCCATCGACTCCCACTCTGCATCATGTATTTTACTGTATTCTATTAATATAAAGTCCCGCTGAACCTTTACAAAAAAAGAAAGGTCAAGTATTGAAAACATATCCATTGTGAAGAATATTACATTCATTTGTATGACAAGGTAGCATCAATATATCAACAATGAAGAATATTGCATCCATTTGCATGACATTTAGCATAAATAAAGATGATAACACTCAACCACATGTCAAGTGTGGCTAGTGGAAATCGTAATTAGTCAATGCATATGTGTGAAAGGGAGATGGGAAACATGATTGCCTGAAAAATAAAATTAACTAATAAAAATATTGAAATTAATAAAATTGGAGCCTAACCTAAACTTTGCTTCTCTAATAATAATGGTGTGCCATAATTATATAAAGGCAACTATCTATAATTGAAATTGTGTTTCAACTTGAGTACCTAGAAATATTTACTACGATAAAAATGAAATACAAATCTTATCCATGACATAATAGAAGTTAAAATCACCAGTACCTAATTTCATCTCTGAAATCATGAAATTAGGGTCATATTATTCATAACCTCTTATGTTTTGGATTATCTATGCACAAATACTTTAAGGAATTTTTGTGTTAATTGTTAATACCAAGATTTTGTTCTTGAAGCTTTTATACCCGAGGGACAAATCTAGATTCAAGATAAAATAGAATGGAGACTTGTAAAAATAAAAATCAGTGCATGATGGTGAATTTGGATATTTTACAGCCAAAGAATGTTATCATTAATATTATTAGACGTAGAGACAATTTGTTTGTTCAATATTATCTATTCAGTGACAATGGTGAGGAGAATAATATTGCAATGAGTTCCAAGGAAATGATGGTAATGTGAGACCCTGAATGGAAATAAACTTTATTGTTAGAGTGTTGTAGAGTATTAACCAAGTTAATGTTATATGTGAAGTGAAAAAGCAATTTGTTAGGTTTGAATTAAAAAAGAAGTGGGGAAGGTTGAGATGGGTTGAAATACCATAGAAGAATTTTATGGAATCTCCCACATCATCAATCAACAATCAACTTCCCTTATACCCATTAAGGATAATAATAGTGCAAGTTCACAACTTCCACTTAGTTTCAACTTGCAACTTTTCTTAATCTTCTTACTCTAAGTTATTCAATTTCACATCCTCTTAAACCAAATCAAGCATAGATGGAAATATGTAATCTGCAAGTAAATGAAATCAAAAGGAAGTATGTGAATGTGAATAGGTGTATATATGTGATCCTCAAGTAAATGATCTCAAAAGGAAGTATGTGAATGTGATTAGGTGTACTAGGAATTTAGAATGGAATGCCTTTCAATGTGGAGAAAAAGTGCATTGCGCAGGTATGAATGACAAAGGTATTTTCACTATGGTATGATAAATAGCAATGTACACAAATTTGGAATGGATATTGGTTGAATGTGTATAGAATCATATGTTATTTGAAATTTGATTATGTTCGATTTTTGTTAAAAATATTACACATCATTCAAAGACTATTAGTTCCATTTAATCATTATAATGATTTTAAGACCCATTTGTTACATAGATTCATTTTAACTTTTGGTACAAATTATTTATTTATTTATTTTAGAAGGTGAAAATCCATTATAGTTTAGTGTCCAATTAATACTAAGGATCATTATCATTTTCTATTATATATTAATTTGTCTAACTCAATATTCTTTTTTAAGGAAAATCACGCCACTTGAGATAACCCATTAGTGGTCCATACAATGTAGGTGCATTAAAAGTAAGTTTAGATCTTACTTGAAGACCAAAAGAGAGTATAAGTGAAAAGTAAGTTCCGATATTTCTTGAAGACCAAAAAATAGTTTTAAGGAAATTTTTTTACAAATTGAGTGAGCCTAATGGCTAAGAGCTTGTGTTTCCTTATGAGAGGACACAAGTTCAAATTCAAAGGGGGTAGAGTATGTATACCTTCAATAAAATTTACTAGTCAAACTGTTGGGTGAAAATGGATCCCTTGTCTCATAAACGAGGGGTTCTTATATTCGAGTTTATAGTCTAACTTGACCATTTCATTATAATTATAATTATAATTATAATTATAATTATAATTATAATTATAATTATATTATAATATATATATATATTATATATATATATATATATATATAATATATATATATATATATATATATATATAACCTATAAACTAAAAAATTAAACTCGAGAACATGTAAAACACTATTCTAAAAAATTTAGTAAAAAAAATACATATGATTTTACAATCCTTTTGAAATATTCACATAAATGTATTTTAGAATTGGTATAATATCCCTTTAAATGCATTTAATATTCACATAAATGCACTTCGGTTTTTACTATCTCTCATACACTATAATATTCCATGGGATCGTAACTATAATTCCATTTCTCCCCTATCAAACAATGTAAAGCTATTATGCGAGTGACTCACTTTATTGATATATCTATTTCATAGATATTCCTTAAACTAGTTCATTCAGTGCTATTGAATATATTGATATATCTATTTCATAGATTTTCTTTAAACTAGTTCATCCGGTGCTATTGAATATAAACCTCGTGTCACAAACCAGTGAAAATGCCCAAAATAAGTTGACAAAGGAAAATCTAATCACCTTAAGAGCAAGTGGTAAAATAATGTAAGCTTTTGATCAATTGAGACGGTTCAATATTGAAAAAAAGCATCTTTTTCATCAACTATTTACTATTGGAACTTCAAAGAGCATCTTTGAAGATTGAGAGGCAATTTATGTTGGACAAGTTATAGAATTTGTAAATTTGACATAATGTAAGTGATTTATCTTTATCTCCTAGCTTTGAATGGAATTTTCTTTACTAACTTTTATATTCAATAATCTACTATATGTCACAATTCTTCTACACTTGATGCCTCACCGCGTTTCCTTTGCAACATTTGATACAATTGCTAATTTAGATACTTTGTATAAAACACACTCATTTACTCATCTAAACAATTTTCTCATACTAGAGTACAGCAAAATCCGTTCAATTTCAGCAAAGGATGCGCACCCGCCACACATAGCATCACCCGACTCGCAATGTCATTGAGGATGCTCTCGCATCAACCTATATGATAGATACCGCCCGAATTGTCCATGTCAGTCTCACCGCAGTTAGTTAATGCCCAATAAGTAATAAGTGTTGCCCGTTCGAGGCGAACATCAATTTAGTGGTTAACACTATAAATAAAGGCAACAGACAGACCCGGCTTGTGCACGCTGTTTTCATTTTCCGCAAAAACACAGCAAAAGTAGAGAGACGGGAAATGAAAGGAATGGAAGAGATGGAGAATGCCAGATGGAGGGATCTGGACAAGCTGCTTACCAGGCCGGGCAATCTCGTTTCACCAAATTTTGAGCCACGAAAAGAGGTTCTTCTTTCGTTCTCTCTCTTTATTTACGAAGTCTCTAACTTATGTTTATTACAGCATCTGTTTGCTCCCCTGTTCGATTCTCCAATCTCGCTGTTGCTCCATATCTGATGAATTCCTAATTGGGTTTAAGAAGAATGTTATGGTTAAAACTGTTGTTGCTTTATTCCCGCTGTTCAACAAGTATATTGAAAAGGGAAAGTTGGGTAGTTACCCTACGCTGCTGAAGCCTCTAGTTCGATAGATTCGTTTCATTGGTGTGCTGAGATGCAGTCAATGCAGTGCCGTGAGTTTGAGTTGACGCAATTTGGGAACATGGCCCAAGAGATTGTTTGCAAAATCCACTGAGCAACATCAAGCTAAACCTATCTGTATTTTGCTTTTTATTCATTTCTTCCTTTTTTAAAAAATATTTTTTAAGGAATGCTTCTTTATAGAGAGAAGAAGTATCAATAATCTGCTTCTATAGAAGGAACAATTACCCACAAAGGGCGATAAAAGCCTGAGGAGCTCAGAAATTTTGTCTGGAAAAAGTCCCAAAATCAAGTAGAAGAAGGGAGCAAACTTACATTAAAAAATTAGTTCTCTTAATCTTCAGATACTTCTCCTTGCTGTTCAAAAATTTGATATCAAAGAGATGGAGTAACCCAAAATTATCAGACTCAGAATTCCTCTTCTAGGCTTTTTATTTATTCAAAACTCAGATTTCATTGATAACCAAAATATTTAACAAGGAACATCAACGAAACTGCCACACAGAAAATCTCTACCGTCTACTTTGATCTCTCTATTGAAAACAAAAGAACTACAGGGATGGTTTTCTCAGGGAAACTCCCTGAATATGCAAAGACTGATTATTTCTGGCATGCAGGCCACACATTGGCTTCCAGACAGTTTTGAATGCCATTAGCTTGTAAAGTTCGTCTGAGCGTCCCTCTTTGCATGGCCTACTTTCCTCTATATTACCGGTGTGGATCCGCTTCCTTAAAACGAGGTTTTAGTAAGACATGTTCCCTTCACGGGCATGCAAGGCTCCACGTTGTGGGTTTTAGAAGTCCCAAGATCGTGTGTACATGAATTCTTTCACGGTGTTACGGCTCACACTGCTTGTTCGGATATGCTGATCTACTGGAGGTTTTCAATTGCCGAAGGTCTGTGATTTTCAGAGGAGTGAGATGCCAAGTCAGTTTACGGTCCTGGTTCCGTCAATAGTCCACAGTAGTACAGTACTATTTACCGGATCAGGCTGCAGACTAGGGTTAAAAACAATTGCTATCTTTTGCTCAACATTTTCCACATGGTTTTGGAAATGCTATCATTCAATTTTTCTTGTGAACACGAGTTTCTTATTGCGTTCAAGTTTTGTTGTAAACGTGGATTTTTAAACGATCGTTATCTGTTTGTAGTTTTAAATTTGTGTAATTCACCATCTTTTTCCCCATCTCTTTAATCTCAGATCTGTTCAATCAACTTTTTTTAATAAACCATTTTTGAGGCCCTCTGTTGCAGCATATTGTATCAAAGGTGTAAACAGACACACCTTTAGCATTAATCACAATTCTTCAGGAAATGGACCTGGTAGATTATAGTTGTTAAGCTGGCAGAGGCATCCATGTCCTGTGCCCCACACATGGCTTTAGACACTGGTGTTTCTGCGAGTTAATGTTGAGATGATTAAGAAATCATGGATCTTTGGCGAACACTTTAGCAAACCCATATCTGGCATAAACCTTGAACATAAATGTTGGATAAAGAGAAGTGAACCCATTAACAAGAGAACAAGGATATGGTGCCCTTGGCAAAAGAATCAGTCCCTAATGAATCCAAGATGGTTACACAAAAGTCTTATCAGGTGTGTATTTATACACGTGGGGTGCCTTCCTTCGTAAGGGGTTTATGGGTCCGTATAAACATGTAGGTCGGCCTTAGCCACCTAGAATAATATTAGTTGACTAGGTCAGCTATTAAACTATAATTGAGTAAAACACCAATGAGGATGCTTAGCCATAATGTCAAGCATAGTTTTAAAAAACGGCCGTTTTGAAACGAAAACGGCCGAGTTGGTCTGTTCCATTGCCCTTTGGAGTGACTTGGTACAAAAAACAGCTCGGTTGTTGACTCGGCCAACTCGGCCATTTCCCGTACTGACTCGGCCGAGTCACAAACAACGGACCATAACCCACTAAAACAACAATTTAACATTATTTTAATGAAATTTTAAGGGGTTTGCTGATTGGTTTGGACTTCAAGGTGTTTTATGAATTAGCTAAATGTTATTTGGGGTCCATTTCCCCCTCCCAAACCCTATTTAACACACTCAATGCTCTCTACTATTGATATGCTATTCAAATTTCATGGTAATGTTTAATTTCTTAATGTAAAAGTGACATTCTCTTAATCTCATTTCATCCTTTTACTTAAATTTTTAACATTGCCATGAAATGACTCAGGATGTTTGAGAGTGGTTTCAGCCTCATTGGATTTCATATGGAGAAAATAGAATTTTAGATTCATTCAAATCCAACAGACTATCAGTTTTTCAGGATTTTCAACGATTGGAGGATGCAATGTTTCCAGTGAATTTTGTCATGTATTAGGGTATGGAACTCGTATTTAATAAAGAGCACCAATCCCTCTATGTACCTTGATGTTAGTGACATTGGTTGTCGAACTCCTCTGGGATTCGCTCCCAAACCAGGAGCTTCTGAAAATGTCGCTCCCCCTCCCGTTTTCGCTCCTACTCCCAAGTAACACAAAGAAGAGAAATCGTTTGGATAAAAAACGGTTAAATGATCTAGTTTATGTCCAATACAAACTCCGACTCAGACGAAACCATTTGCTGAACAAAAGACCTGATTCAGATCCCACTGTGTTGGAAGACATTGATCCAACATCAGATTGGGTAGTGTAGAGTCGTCCAGCAGAGTTTGATCCTAATGAGGATCTTGATTTAGATTTAGATATCGAGACATTAGTTGAACTTGAACATGCTGTTCAGTTGAATGCAGATCCCAATCCACCAGCCTCAGTCTCACAGCCAGCAAGGACTCCAGTTGTAGGTGCTTCTTCTGCTCAGCCACGACGGAAGCGCAATCGCATATCTACTCTATCTCAGCTTGCATCTGCTGCAGTTGCACAACCTGCTATTGGTACCACTTATACAGCTACAGTTGGAGATGATGATGATGAGGAGGAGCCATGGGGCCCCCTGTCTAACTCTGATGATGATCCAGAGATTGATCGACATGATCTTGGCTCCTCTGGCAGTAGCTACTAGCCAGTAGCTGTAGTACTAGTACTACAGTCTGGTCACAGTTTACTTTTGTTGTAGAGGCCATTTCTAGCCTCCTTGGTTATGTGTTTTTTGTTTTGAGACTTTGATCATGTATGACAGTTGACTATGTATTGCCATTGGGTACCATTTTGATATAATGGATTGGTTCATGAGCCTACTTTGATCATATGTTGTCTTCCATCTATATTATAATGCTATGTGTTTGGAAACATGAATGAAAATCTTTAAAATTATGTTTTTTTATTAAAAAAATAAATATTTAATGTATTTTTTACAACGACCGAGTCATTGAAATCGAGCTGGCTGAGTCATTACTGTTTCGGAGTCGGAGTCGGAGTCGGAGTTTTAAAACTATGATGTCAAGTAACTGCAAGTGAAGAGTACCCTCATTTCAACGGTAGAAAACATCCATTGCATTTGAAATTCTGGTGTTTTCTTGGTATTGACTTCCGACCAATGGAGTAAACCTGCTTCCGTCAAACTATTTCATCCATTGTTTTTGTTGAAATTCCCTTGCACTCTATGTCTGGTCTATGAGTAGACTAACACATAAACACACTAGCAGTGCTCAACAATGAATAACTTTGCTGATGTAATCCCTCACAAACAGCCCTTTCGGTCCTTTGTCCTCTGTACTTGGCTGCCCTTTGCCTCCATTTCTCACACAGATATCAACTCCTTTTGATCACTGTCAACTTGCTGCTCACAGGTAGACACCTCCTTTAGTCTACTGTACAAACACAGGCATTTGCTCCTTGTTGTTAGGTCTTCCTTTCACCCAACAGGCTTCACTTCTCAGCCCTTCCTTAAGCCCTTTATCTTGCTGTCCACCACAGTCTACTGCAGCACCTTTTTTTCTCATCTTTGCCAGCCCTCCCACAGGCCTTAGAGCTCTCAGTGTGTCATCAAGTCACTGTGGCCCTGCTCCTAGGACTAGGCCACCCTGTGGCCAGCCCTAATTTACCTGCGGCTGCCCTAAACTCAGCACAGATCACACTGTGGTCCTCTTTAATGCTTCTCGGCCTGCCTGGCCTGCCTGAATTTACTGTGGCCTTCATCTGTTCACACTGTGGAACCCTCGGACAAGCTTCCTCTTGACTGTGGCCTAAACTAGGGTACAGCCAGCCATTTGGCCATCAGAAACAGACTTTCCGTGTAGGCTTTTCCACCTAGGATGCCCTACAAAACTTCTCACAGACCTCGGTTTAGTCCTCCTTTAGCTGTGGCTGGATCTTGCTCTTCCAATCCACAGAAAGAACCTTCATACCAGACCTCAAACAATCACAGAACTTGTCCTTCTCTCAGGCAGTCAATTCGTTCTCTCTTGAACAGCTGCAGCTCCTCTAAGGGCTAATGTTCTCTTGCACAAGTGAGATCCTTTTCACTTATGACTAGCCTCTCTTTTGGCTTGCAATATATAGCTCTCTGGTTGCCTTAGGAGCCCTCTTAACCCTTTAAGAGCCTCCTCAACAGCAATTAGAATATAAAATTATTTATTTGTGTTCTAACTTCTAAGCACACAACTTTGGGTCCAAAACCGCAGGCTTGGTACTTTGCCCACAAACATCCATTTTGTGGGTTTTCTCCTCACAAGTCAAGCACCAGGACTTGTGCAAGTACCTCCCAAGCTACGCAATTTTCAACAATTTTGTCACTCAAGGTTTTGACGATTAGTGTTTCTTAACATTCAAGAGCTAAGGGTATTTGAAATTCTGCTATTTTTTTGACCTTCTTTGTCAATGCTAGACATTGAGATTTGAATTGTGACCATTAGCAAATAGCAGCTTAATACCCACTAGAACAATTTCTCTTTGGCCCATGTTTATCTATTCTATTTTTTGCCTTTTTCTTTTTTAAATATTTGATATTTAAAAAAGAGAAAACAGAATATACATTGATCAGTGTTTGTCTACTTCTTCTCGAGCCTAGTGACTATACTGCCTATTCTGTAATGCCCTACTTTTATATACGAACAGACCCGAGCTGTCTCTGCTCTTTAACCGTATTTTTCAGAATTACAAGGATAAAAATAAACATAACAAGGTTGACCTTGACTTTTTATCAAAAGGATCTGTAATTGTTCTGTCACCTGAATAGACTTACATAAACATTTTTTCAGAAACCAGATTGGCTACTTTAGGAAGAGCCCTTCCTTCCTCATACTCTTTTACTGTCAATATTGCTTCCTGCAAGGATAGAATCATAGAGCCCTTTACGGTAATTTATCCACTTCTACATTGTGTTTCCTGTAAATGTGAGAAAAGGAAATAACTGAATATTTCTGTTTAAATTCCATTATCCTTTCCATGATGAGACTTGAAGCCATTTTTTCTACTTGAAATTTTCCATTAACACAATCTATAGTCACTTTAAAATCCCCTATAACCTGAATTTTGTTGAAAAATGTAGCTTGAGCAGGAACTTTTTCCATAGGTATCACTGTGAACAAGCAGGAACTTTTTCCATAGGTATCACTGTGAACACACAGTTGAGGAAGAGAGAGAGAGAGCAGGCAGTCAGGGAAAAGACATTCTTGGGCAGCACGCAGTATGCGACAGCGGTCCATACAATCATACGCATAGGTCTGCAGAGTGGACAACCATACAGGTTGTCCTTCAGGTCATACAACAGCCTTCTGCTAGTTTTGGGGTTTCAGAAGGGTGTACAATCTCAGTTAAAACGTTTTTTGGTATTTGTGAATGCTGTTTGTTTGGGCAGCATGTGTAGGTTCCCTCGTAAGTTTTTTTTGATCGAATGAAAAGCTGATTTAGAGTAATATTTTTTCCATCGAAAGAAACCTTAATCTCAATTCATTTGGAAAATGATTCAAAATTACATTTCGCATATACATGTCATCGCGTGTATTCTGTTGAATCTGCCCAGATCCAAGTATGGCATCATAAGGATCATAGTTTTGTCCATTAAGGATCCTGATACATATACAAACTTTTTCTTACAGAAATGCGGGGTAATTACGTCCCATCAAAAAGAAAGGCTATAAAGTTGTCTTGGAAATATCTAAGATTTCCATATATGTGCCAACAAAATATAAAAATGTATATAATCATAGTGCTGCTGTAGGAATATTGCCATCTATTTACGACCTATGATAATATTGAAAGTGCTCAATTTTCTTGGTCTCTGAGATCATCCAGAGCCCCCTTGCCACCCTTGCCTCCACCGGGTGGTTTGAGATGGTTTGTCGAAATGATGAAGTCTATAAGGGCTTCTATCCCATAGATAATCTATAAGAGGTTGAGAGAGTTGATGACTATCTTTGCTTCCACTGCCAACCAAAGATTCCATCAAAGTTCTGTTGTCTTCTTCTTCCACAAACCTAGGAAAGAATGGAGCCACTCCAATGACATCTGTAGTTGTGGCCTCTTCAGCTGCTTTGAAGAGGTTTTGAAAGTTATTTTCCCCATCTCTGTTAGCCCTTCAAAATTGGCGACCTTTTGCATAGGCGTGAAAAAGCTCGGTGTTTTCATCCTCACATTCCATCCAGATAACTCTGCTTTTTAATCTCCAAGCTGCTTCATTTGATTCCATAATAGTTTTCTTCTTGGCTTCCAGACGAAACAACTCTCTGGACTCTGCATTTGTAAAACCTTCTTCTTTGGAGTCAGAGAGGTTCAAAAGTTCCTTCTTAACCAATGCTAGTTCTTCTTCCTCCCTGTGGAATTTTTTATGAGTCCAATCCATTGAAAATTTCCTAATCAGTTTTAGATTGCCTTCAAAATGTTTTGGAGTTATGTCTCCTTGTAATATTCCTCTTGGAGAGTTTACCCTTGGGATGCAATTCTGAGTTAGGGTTCTCAATAAACACACGAAAGAGTTGAATTTTAGAACAATGTTGCAATACTCATCATTTTATAAAATAGTGAGGATCTTTATTGAATGGACAAGTAGAATAGTAAAGAATTCAAACAACAATTGATTCCACAAGCAACCACTATAAATAGAGCTGATTCAACAAACAAATCACAGAACTACAAAGATCAACAGTCTCCAAAAAGTGTTATCAAAAAATGGTTTTTGAGGTTACAAACTTTAGCTGTCTCCCTTGTCGCCACAAAATCACATCAGCAGGCCTCACTGGCTGCCTCAGTCTCTAGTGTAGTCGACACCCAGAATTTGCCCTTAAACGCTCGTTGTCTCATGATTGTGGCCCTTTAGGTCATTCACTGCTTCAGAAGAAGGCTCCTTGGCCTTTCACTGCCCCAAGAAAGTTAGATCTCAGCCCTCTGCTGCCTCAGGAAGACATATACTAGGCCTTCGTTGCCTCAGCAAGGTAAATATCAGTCCTTTGTTGCTTCAGGAAGACAACTACAGCCCTTCACTCCCTCAGAAAGACAATATCTAGCCCTTTGTTGCCCCAAAAGGATAGTCTCCAGATTTTGTTGCCTAAGAAAGGTAGATACCAGCCCTCACTGTCTCAGAAAGGTTAATTTTCCAGCTAGAATTTGGTCTTGTAATAAAGGAAAGTAGATATTGGAGCAAAGGTTGTGAAGTGTATCTACCTGTAAAGTTTTGTAGATGTTCTATGCTAAGAGCAATTTCACTTTTCTCACAGCAATCATACAAGTAGTTAAGCAAAATGCAGATAGAACATATAAGCAGATCTTACAGAAGACAAATCAGAAACAGGAAAAATGTGTGTGTTCGTTTCGGCGGTCAGCAGGATGCTTCAACCAGCAAAGTCTCCTTTGGTCAGCCAGCCCAGCATGTGTCACAACAACCCTCCAACCAGTAGATGAGTCAACCCAAGTCAATTCTACAAAAGTCAACGCTGTCCTGAAAAGTCAACGTAGGGGCAGCAAGCTAAAAGTCAACGCAGCAGCAAAACGATTAACCCTTTGACCTCGATTTTTTGTGCCAGGTAGTACGGCCTTCAAAAATCGAACCTTCCACAAGTTTTCAGCTTGATTGGACCAAGCGTTGACCAAAGTCAACGCTGGTCAAACTTTCTGCGAAACCCTAGCAG